>CAKOBK010000826.1:0-54985 GCA_932526605.1 Nephrotoma flavescens
ATCAAACCATATTAGACAAAAATCCAAAAAAAAAAAAATCGGACCCCAAGTACGTTCACCCCAAAATTTTCGAGTCCTAGTAGATTCTGGTTGAAATGGGCTTACAACAAAACTATTTCGTTAAATGAATTTTTACGTTGATTTTATTGTTTTTGGTTGTGAATCAAACCATATTAGACAAAAATCCAAAAAAAAAATCGGACCTCAAGTACTTACACCCAAAATTCTCGAGTCCTAGTAGATTCTGGTTGAAATGGGCTTACAACAAAACTATTTCGTTAAATGAATTTTTACATTGATTTTATTGTTTTTGGTTGTGAATCAAACCATATTAGACAAAAATCCAAAAAAAAAAAAATTTGGATCCCAAGTACTTACATCCAAAATTTTTGAGTCCTAGTAGATTCTGGTTGAAATAGGCTTACAACAAAACTATTTCGTTAAATGAATTTTTACATTGATTTTGTTGTTTTTGGTTGTGAATCAAACCATATTAGACAAAAATCCAAAAAAAATAAAAATCGGACTCCAAGTACTTACACCCAAAATTTTCGAGTCCTAGTAGATTCTGGTTGAAATGGGCTTACAACAAAACTATTTCGTTAAATGAATTTTTACATTGATTTTATTGTTTTTGGTTGTGAATCAAACCATTTTAGACAAAAATTCCAAAAAAAAAAAAATCGGACCCCAAGTACTTACACCCAAAATTTTCGAGTCCTGTAAATTCTGGTTGAAATGGGCTTACAACAAAACTATTATGTTAAATGAATTTTTACATTGATTTTATTGTTTTTGGTTGTGAATCAAACAATATTAGACAAAAATCCATAAAAAAAAATCAGACCCCAAGTACCTACACAAAAAATTTTCGAGTCCTAGTAGATTCTGGTTGAAATGGGCTTACAACAAAACTATTTCGTTAAATGAATTTTTCCATTGATTTTATTGAAATGGGCTTAGTCCTAGTAGATTCTGGTTGAAATGGGCTTACAACAAAACTATTTCGTTAAATGAATTTTTACATTGATTTTATTGTTTTTGGTTGTGAATCAAACCATACTAGTAGATTCTGGTTGAAATGGGCTTACAACAAAACTATTTCGTTAAATGAATTTTTACATTGATTTTATTGTTTTTGGTTGTGAATCAAACCATATTAGACAAAAATCCAAAAAAAAAATCGGACCTCAAGTACTTACACCCAAAATTTTCGAGTCCTAGTCGATTCTGGTTGAAATGGGCTTACAACAAAACTATTTCGTTAAATGAATTTTTACATTGATTTTGTTGTTTTTGGTTGTGAATCAAACCATATTAGACAAAAATCCAAAAAAAAATTCGGACCCCCAAGTACTTACACCCAAAATTTTCGAGTCCTAGTAGATTCTGGTTGAAATGGGCTTACAACAAAACTATTTCGTTAAATGAATTTTTACATTGATTTTATTGTTTTTGGTTGTAAATCAAAGCATTTTAGACAAAAATCCAAAAAAAAAAATCGGACCCCAAGTACTTACACCCAAAATTTTCGAGTCCTAGTAGATTCTGGTTGAAATGGGCTTACAACAAAACTATTTCGTTAAATGAATTTTTACATTGATTTTATTGTTTTTGGTTGTGAATCAAACCATATTAGACAAAAATCCAAAAAAAAAAAATTCGGACCCCAAGTACCTACACCCAAAATTTTCGAGTCCTAGTAGATTCTGGTTGAAATGGGCTTACAACAAAACTATTTCGTTAAATTAATTTTTACATTGATTTTATTGTTTTTGGTTGTGAATCAAAGCATATTAGACAAAAATCCAAAAAAAAAAAATCGGACCCCAAGTACTTACACCCAAAATTTTCGAGTCCTAGTAGATTCTGGTTGAAATGGGCTTACAACAAAACTATTTCGTTAAATGAATTATTACATTGATTTTATTGTTTTTGGTTGTGAATCAAACCATATTAGACAAAAATCCATAAAATAAATCAGACCCCAAGAACCTACACCCAAAATTTTCGAGTCCTAGTAGATTCTGGTTGAAATGGGCTTACAACAAAACTATTTCGTTAAATGAATTTTTACATTGATTTTATTGTTTTTGGCTGTGAATCAAACCATATTAGACAAAAATCCAAAATAAAAATCGAACCCCAAGTACTTACACCCCAAAATTTTCGAGTCCTAGTAGATTCTGGTTGAAATGGGCTTACAACAAAACTACTCGGTTAAATGAATTTTTACATTGATTTTGTTGTTTTTGGTTGTGAATCAAACCATATTAGACAAAAATCCAAAAAAAAAATCGGACCCCAAGTACTTACACCCAAAATTTTCGAGTCCTAGTAGATTCTGGTTGAAATGGGCTTACAACAAAACTATTTCGTTAAATGAATTTTTACATTGATTTTATTGTTTTTGGTTGTGAATCAAAGCATTTTAGACAAAAATCCAAAAAAAAAAATCGGACCCCAAGTACTTAGACCCAAAATTTTCGAGTCCTAGTAGATTCTGGTTGAAATGGGCTTACAACAAAACTATTTCGTTAAATGAATTTTTACATTGATTTAATTAAACCATATTAGACAAAAATCCAAAAAAAAAAGATCGAACCCCAAGTACTTACACCCAAAATTTTCGAGTCCTAGTAGATTCTGGTTGAAATGGGCTTACAACAAAGCTATTTCGTTAAATGAATTTTTACATTGATTTTATTGTTTTTGGTTGTGAATCAAACCATATTAGACAAAAAGCCAAGAAAAAAAATCGGACCCCAAGTACTTACACCCAAAATTTTCGAGTCCTAGAAGATTCTGGTTGAAATGGGCTTACAAAAAAACTATTTCGTTAAATGAATTTTTACATTGATTTTATTGTTTTTGGTTGTGAATCCAAACCATATTAGACAAAAATCCAAAAAAAAAATCGGACCCCAAGTACGTTCACCCAAAATTTTCGAGTCCTAGTAGATTCTGGTTGAAATGGGCTTACAACAAAACTATTTCGTTAAATGAATTTTTACATTGATTTTATTGTTTTTGGTTGTGAATCAAACCATATTAGACAAAAATCCAAAAAAAAATCGGACCTCAAGTACTTACACCCAAAATTTTCGAGTCCTAGTAGATTCTGGTTGAAATGGGCTTACAACAAAATTATTTCGTTAAATGAATTTTTACATTGATTTTATTGTTTTTGGTTGTGAATCAAACCATATTAGACAAAAATCCAAAAAAAAAAATCGGACCTCAAGTACTTACACCCAAAATTTTCGAGTCCTAGTAGATTCTGGTTGAAATGGGCTTACAACAAAACTATTTCGTTAAATGAACTTTTACATTGATTTTATTGTTTTTGGTTGTGAATCAAACCATATTAGACAAAAATCCAAAAAAAAAATTGGACCCCAAGTACTTACACCCAAAATTTTCGAGTCCTAGTAGATTCTGGTTGAAATGGGCTTACAACAAAACTATTTCGTTAAATGAATTTTTACATTGATTTTGTTGTTTTTGGTTGTGAATCAAACCATATTAGACAAAAATCCAAAAAAAAAATCGGACCCCAAGTACCTACACCCAAAATTTTCGAGTCCTAGTAGATTCTGGTTGAAATGGGCTTACAACAAAACTATTTCGTTAAATGAAATTTTACATTGATTTTAATGTTTTTGGTTGTAAATCAAAGCATTTTAGTCAAAAATCCAAAAAAAAAAATCGGACCCCATGTACTTACGCCCAAAATTTTCGAGTCCTAGTAGATTCTCTTTGAAATGGGCTTACAACAAAACTATTTCGTTAAATGAACTTTTACATTGATTTTATTGTTTTTGGTTGTGAATCAAAGCATATTAGACAAAAATCCAAAAAAAAAATCGGACCCCAAGTACTTACACCCAAAATTTTCGAGTCCTAGTAGATTCTGGTTGAAATGGGCTTACAACAAAACTATTTCGTTAAATGAATTTTTACATTGATTTTATTGTTTTTGGTTGTGAATCAAACCATATTAGACAAAAATCCATAAAATAAATCAGACCCCAAGAACCTACACCCAAAATTCTCGAGTCCTAGTAGATTCTGGTTGAAATTAGCTTACAACAAAACTATTTCGTTAAATGAATTTTTACATTGATTTTATTGTTTTTGGTTGTGAATCAAACCATATTAGACAAAAATCCAAAAAAAAATCGAACCCCAAGTACTTACACCCCAAAATTTTCGAGTCCTAGTAGATTCTGGTTGAAATGGGCTTACAACAAAACTATTCGGTTAAATGAATTTTTACATTGATTTTATTGTTTTTGGTTGTGAATCAAACCATATTAGACAAAAATCCAAAAAAAAAAATCGGACCCCAAGTACTTACACCCAAAATTTTCGAGTCCTAGTAGATTCTGGTTGAAATGGGCTTACAACAAAACTATTTCGTTAAATGAATTTTTACATTGATTTTATTGTTTTTGGTTGTGAATCAAAGCATTTTAGACAAAAATCCAAAAAAAAAAAATCGGACCCCAAATACTTAGACCCAAAATTTTCGAGTCCTAGTAGATTCTGGTTGAAATGGGCTTACAACAAAACTATTTCGTTAAATTAATTATTACATTGATTTAATCAAACCATATTAGACAAAAATCCAAAAAAAAAAATCGAACCCCAAGTACTTACACCCAAAATTTTCGAGTCCTAGTAGATTCTGGTTGAAATGGGCTTACAACAAAGCTATTTCGTTAAATGAATTTTTACATTGATTTTATTGTTTTTGGTTGTGAATCAAACCATATTAGACAAAAATCCAAAAAAAAAATCGGACCCCAAGTACTTACACCCAAAATTTTCGAGTCCTAGAAGATTCTGGTTGAAATGGGCTTACAAAAAAACTATTTCGTTAAATGAATTTTTACATTGATTTTATTGTTTTTATTGGACCCCAAGTACGTTCACCCAAAATTTTCGAGTCCTAGTAGATTCTGGTTGAAATGGGCTTACAACAAAACTATTTCGTTAAATGAATTTTTACGTTGATTTTATTGTTTTTGGTTGTGAATCAAACCATATTAGACAAAAATCCAAAAAAAAAATCGGACCTCAAGTACTTACACCCAAAATTTTCGAGTCCTAGTAGATTCTGGTTGAAATGGGCTTACAACAAAACTATTTCGTTAAATGAATTTTTACATTGATTTTATTGTTTTTGGTTGTGAATCAAACCATATTAGACAAAAATCCAAAAAAAAAAAATTTGGATCCCAAGTACTTACATCCAAAATTTTTGAGTCCTAGTAGATTCTGGTTGAAATGGGCTTACAACAAAACTATTTCGTTAAATGAATTTTTACATTGATTTTGTTGTTTTTGGTTGTGAATCAAACCATATTAGACAAAAATCCAAAAAAAAAATAAAAATCGGACTCCAAGTACTTACACCCAAAATTTTCGAGTCCTAGTAGATTCTGGTTGAAATGGGCTTACAACAAAACTATTTCGTTAAATGAATTTTTACATTGATTTTATTGTTTTTGGTTGTGAATCAAACCATTTTAGACAAAAATTCAAAAAAAAAAAAATCGGACCCCAAGTACTTACACCCAAAATTTTCGAGTCCTATAGATTCTGGTTGAAATGGGCTTACAACAAAACTATTATGTTAAATGAATTTTTACATTGATTTTATTGTTTTTGGTTGTGAATCAAACAATATTAGACAAAAATCCATAAAAAAAAAAATCAGACCCCAAGTACCTACACAAAAAATTTTCGAGTCCTAGTAGATTCTGGTTGAAATGGGCTTACAAACAAAACTATTTCGTTAAATGAATTTTTCCATTGATTTTAATGAAATGGGCTTAGTCCTAGTAGATTCTGGTTGAAATGGGCTTACAACAAAACTATTTCGTTAAATGAATTTTTACATTGATTTTATTGTTTTTGGTTGTGAATCAAACCATATTAGACAAAAATCCATAAAATAAATCAGACCCCAAGAACCTACACCCAAAATTTTCGAATCCTAGTAGATTCTGGTTGAAATGGGCTTACAACAAAACTATTTCGTTAAATGAATTTTTACATTTATTTTATTGTTTTTGGTTGTGAATCAAACCATATTAGACAAAAATCCAAAAAAAAAATCGAACCCCAAGTACTTACACCCCAAAATTTTCGAGTCCTAGTAGATTCTGGTTGAAATGGGCTTACAACAAAACTATTCGGTTAAATGAATTTTTACATTGATTTTGTTGTTTTTGGTTGTGAATCAAACCATATTAGATAAAAATCCAAACAAAAGAAATCGGACCCCAAGTACTTACACCCAAAATTTTCGAGTCCTAGTAGATTCTGGTTGAAATGGGCTTACAACAAAACTATTTCGTTAAATGAATTTTTACATTGATTTTATTGTTTTTGGTTGTGAATCAAACCATATTAGACAAAAATCCATAAAATAAATCAGACCCCAAGAACCTACACCCAAAATTTTCGAGTCCTAGTAGATTCTGGTTGAAATGGGCTTACAACAAAACTATTTCGTTAAATGAATTTTTACATTGATTTTATTGTTTTTGGTTGTGAATCAAACCATATTAGACAAAAATCCAAAAAAAAAATCGAACCCCAAGTACTTACACCCCAAAATTTTCGAGTCCTAGTAGATTCTGGTTGAAATGGGCTTACAACAAAACTATTTCGTTAAATGAATTTTTACAGTGATTTTATTGTTTTTGGTTGTGAATCAAACCATATTAGACAAAAATCCAAAAAAAAAAAAAATTTGGATCCCAAGTACTTACATCCAAAATTTTTGAGTCCTAGTAGATTCTGGTTGAAATAGGCTTACAACAAAACTATTTCGTTAAATGAATTTTTACATTGATTTTGTTGTTTTTGGTTGTGAATCAAACCATATTAGACAAAAATCCAAAAAAAAATCGGACCCCAAGTACTTACACCCAAAATTTTCGAGTCCTAGTAGATTCTGGTTGAAATGGGCTTACAACAAAACTATTTCGTTAAATGAATTTTTACATTGATTTTATTGTTTTTGGTTGTGAATCAAAGCATTTTAGACAAAAATTCAAAAAAAAAAAATCGGACCCCAAGTACCTACACCCAAAATTTTCGAGTCCTATAGATTCTGGTTGAAATGGGATTACAACAAAACTATTTCGTTAAATGAATTTTTACATTGATTTTATTGTTTTTGGTTGTGATCCAAACAATATTAGACAAAAATCCATAAAAAAAAATCAGACCCCAAGTACCTACACCCAAAATTTTCGAGTCCTAGTAGATTCTGGTTGAAATGGGCTTACAACAAAACTATTTCGTTAAATGAATTTTTACATTGATTTTATTGTTTTTGGTTGTGAATCAAAGCATATTAGACAAAAATCCAAAAAAAAAATCGGACCACAAGTACTTACACCGAAAATTTTCGAGTCCTAGTAGATTCTGGTTGAAATGGGCTTACAACAAAACTATTTCGTTAAATGAATTTTTACATTGATATTATTGTTTTTGGTAGTGAATCATACCATATTAGACAAAAATCCAAAAAAAAAATCGGACCCCAAGTACTTACACCCAAAATTTTCGAGTCCTAGTAGATTCTGGTTGAAATGGGCTTACAACAAAACTATTTCGTTAAATGAATTTTTAGATTGATTTTATTGTTTTTGGTTGTGAATCAAAGCATATTAGACAAAAATCCAAAAAAAAAATCGGACCCCAAGAACTTACACCCAAAATTTTCGAGTCCTAGTAGATTCTGGTTGAAATGGGCTTACAACAAAACTATTTCGTTAAATGAATTTTTACATTGATTTTATTGTTTTTGGTTGTGAATCAAACCATATTAGACAAAAATCCAAAAAAAAATCGGACCCCAAGTACTTACACCCAAAATTTTCGAGGCCTAGTAGATTCTGGTTGAAATGGGCTTACAACAAAACTATTTCGTTAAATGAATTTTTACATTAATTTTATTGTTTTTGGTTGTGAATCAAACCATATTTTAGAAAAATCCAACAAAAAAAATCGGACCCCAAGTACTTACACCCAAAATTTTCGAGTCCTAGTAGATTCTGGTTGAAATGGGCTTACAACAAAACTATTTCGTTAAATTAATTTTTACATTGATTTTTTAGTTTTTGGTTGTGAATCAAACCATATTAGACAAAAATAAAAAAAAAAAAATCGGACCCCAAGTACTTACACCCAAAATTTTCGAGTCCTAGTAGATTCTGATTGAAGTGGGCTTACAACAAAACTATTTCGATAAATGAAGTTTTACATTGATTTTATTGTTTTTGATTGTGAATCAAACCATATTAGACAAAAATCCACAAAAAAAAAAAAATTCGGACCCCAAGTGCTCACACCCAAAATTTTTGAGTAGAAGGAGATTCTGGTTGAAATGGGCTTACAACAAAACTATTTCGTTAAATGAATTTTTACATTGATTTTATTGTTTTTGGTTGTGAATCAATCCATATTAGACAAAAATCCAAAAAAAAAAAAATCGGACCCCAAGTACTTACACCCAAAATTTTCGAGTCCTGGTAGATTCTGGTTGAAATGGGCTAACAACAAAACTATTTCGTTAAATGAATTTTTACATTGATTTTATTGTTTTTGGTTGTGAATCAAACCATATTAGACAAAAATCCAAAAAAAAAATCTGTCCCCAAGTACTTACACCCAAAATTTTCGAGTCCTAGTAGATTCTGGTTGAAATGGGCTTACAACAAAACTATTTCATTAAATGAATTTTTACATTGATTTTATTGTTATTGGTTGTGAATCAAACCATATTAGACAAAAATCCAAAAAAAAAAATTCGGACGCCAAGTACTTACACCTAAAATTTTCGAGTCCTAGTAGATTCTGGTTGAAATGGGCTTACAACAAAACTATTTCGTTAAATGAATTTTTACATTGATTTTATTGTTTTTGGTTGTGAATCAAACCATATTAGACAAAAATCCAAAAAAAAATCGGACCCCAAGTACTTACACCCAAAATTTTCTAGTCCTAGTAGATTCTGGTTGAAATGGGCTTACAACAAAATTATTTCGTTAAATGAATTTTTACATTGATTTTATTGTTTTTGGTTGTGAATCAAACCATATTAGACAAAAATCCAAAAGAAAAAAATCGGACCCCAAGTACTTACACCCAAAATTTTCGAGTCCTAGTAGATTCTGGTTGAAATGGGCTTACAACAAAACTATTTCGATAAATGAATTTTTACATTGATTTTATTGTTTTTGGTTGTGAATCAAACCATATTAGACAAAAATCCAAAAAAAATCGGACCCCTAGTACTTACACCCAAAATTTTCGAGTCCTAGTAGATTCTGGTTGAAATGGGCTGCTTACAACAAAAATATTTCGTTAAATGAATTTTTACATTGATTTTATTGTTTTTGGTTGTGAATCCATCCATATTAGACAAAAATCCAAAAAAAAAAATCGGACCCCAAGTACTTACACCCAAAATTTTCGAGTCCAAGTAGATTCTGGTTGAAATGGGCTTACAACAAAACTATTTCGTTAAATGAATTTTTACATTGATTTTATTGTTTTTGGTTGTGAATCAAACCATATTAGACAAAAATCCAAAAAAAAAAAAAATCGGTCCCCAAGTACTTACACCCAAAATTTTCGAGTCATAGTAGATTTTGGTTGAAATGGGCTTACAACAAAACTATTTCATTAAATGAATTTTTACATTCATTTTATTGTTATTGGTTGTGAATCAAACCATATTAGACAAAAATCCAAAAAAAAAATTCGGACCCCAAGTACTTACACCCAAAATTTTCGAGTCCTAGTAGATTTTGGTTGAAATGGGCTTACAACAAAACTATTTCATTAAATGAATTTTTACATTGATTTTATTGTTTTTGGTTGTAAATCAAAGCATATTAGACAAAAATCCAAAAAAAAAAATCGGACCCCAAGTACTTAGACCCAAAATTTTCGAGTCCTAGTAGATTCTGGTTGAAATGGGCTTACAACAAAACTATTTCATTAAATGAATTTTTACATTAATTTTATTGTTTTTGGTTGTGAATCAAACCATATTTTAGAAAAATCCAACAAAAAAAATTGGACCCCAAGTACTTACACCCAAAATTTTCGAGTTCTAGTAGATTCTGGTTGAAATGGGCTTACAACAAAACTATTTCGTTAAATGAATTTTTACATTGATTTAATCAAACCATATTAGACAAAAATCCAAAAAAAAAATCGAACCCCAAGTACTTACACCCAAAATTTTCGAGTCCTAGTAGATTCTGATTGAAATGGGCTTACAACAAAACTATTTCGTTAAATGAATTTTTACATTAATTTTATTGTTTTTGGTTGTGAATCAAACCATATTTTAGAAAAATCCAACAAAAAAAATCGGACCCCAAGTACTTACACCCAAAATTTTCGAGTTCTAGTAGATTCTGGTTGAAATGGGCTTACAACAAAACTATTTCGTTAAATGAATTTTTACATTGATTTTATTGTTTTTGGTTGTGAATCAAACCATATTAGACAAAAATCCAAAAAAAAAAATCGGACCCCAAGTACTTACACCCAAAATTTTCGAGTCCTAGTAGATTCTGATTGAAATGGGCTTACAACAAAACTATTTCGTTAAATGAAGTTTTACATTGATTTTATTGTTTTTGATTGTGAATCAAACCATATTAGACAAAAACCAAAAAAAAAAAAATTCGGACCCCTAGTGCTCACACCCAAAATTTTTGAGTAGAAGGAGATTCTGGTTGAAATGGGCTTACAACAAAACTATTTCGTTAAATGAATTTTTACATTGATTTTATTGTTTTTGGTTGTGAATCAATCCATATTAGACAAAAATCCAAAAAAAAAAAAAATCGGACCCCAAGTACTTACACCCAAAATTTTCGAGTCCTGGTAGATTATGGTTGAAATGGGCTAACAACAAAACTATTTCGTTAAATGAATTTTTACATTGATTTTATTGTTTTTGGTTGTGAATCAAACCATATTAGACAAAAATCCAAAAAAAAAAATCGGTCCCCAAGTACTTACACCCAAAATTTTCGAGTCCTAGTAGATTCTGGTTGAAATGGGCTTACAACAAAACTATTTCATTAAATGAATTTTTACATTGATTTTATTGTTATTGGTTGTGAATCAAACCATATTAGACAAAAATCCAAAAAAAAATTCGGACGCCAAGTACTTACACCTAAAATTTTCGAGTCCTAGTAGATTCTGGTTGAAATGGGCTTACAACAAAACTATTTCGTTAAATGAATTTTTACATTGATTTTATTGTTTTTGGTTGTGAATCAAACCATATTAGACAAAAATCCAAAAAAAAAATCGGACTCCAAGTACTTACACCCAAAATTTTCGAGTCCTAGTAGATTCTGGTTGAAATGGGCTTACAACAAAACTATTTTGTTAAATGAATTTTTACATTGATTTTATTGTTTTTGGTTGTGAATCAAACCATATTAGACAAAAATCCAAAAGAAAAAAATCGGACCCCAAGTACTTACACCCAAAATTTTCGAATCCTAGTAGATTCTGGTTGAAATGGGCTTACAACAAAACTATTTCGATAAATGAATTTTTACATTGATTTTATTGTTTTTGGTTGTGAATCAAACCATATTAGACAAAAATCCAAAAAAAATCGGACCACAAGTACATGGTTGAAATGGGCTTACAACAAAACTATTTCGTTAAATGAATTTTTACATTGATTTTATTGTTTTTGGTTGTGAATCAATCCATATTAGACAAAAATTCAAAAAAAAAATCGGACCCCAAGTACTTACACCCAAAATTTTCGAGTCCTAGTAGATTCTGGTTGAAATGGGCTTACAACAAAACTATTTCGTTAAATGAATTTTTACATTGATTTTATTGTTTTTGGTTGTGAATCAATCCATATTAGACAAAAATTCAAAAAAAATCGGACCCCAAGTACCTGGTTGAAATGGGCTTACAACAAAACTATTTCGTTAAATGAATTTTTACATTGATTTTATTGTTTTTGGTTGTGAATCAAACCATATTAGACAAAAATCCAAAAAAAAAAAAAATCGGTCCCCAAGTACTTACACCCAAAATTTTCGAGTCCTAGTAGATTTTGGTTGAAATGGGCTTACAACAAAACTATTTCATTAAATGAATTTTTACATTGATTTTATTGTTATTGGTTGTGAATCAAACCATATTAGACAAAAATCCAAAAAAAAAATTCGGACCCCAAGTACTTACACCCAAAATTTTCGAGTCCTAGTAGATTCTGGTTGAAATGGGCTTACAACAAAACTATTTCGTTAAATGAATTTTTACATTGATTTTATTGTTTTTGGTTGTGAATCAAACCATATTAGACAAAAATCCAAAAAAAAATCGGACCCCAAGTACTTACACCCAAAATTTTCGAGTCCTAGTAGATTCTGGTTGAAATGGGCTTACAACAAAACTATTTCGTTAAATGAATTTTTACATTGATTTTATTGTTTTTGGTTGTGAATCAAACCATATTAGACAAAAATCCAAAAAAATAAAAATCGGACCCCAAGTTCTTACACCCAAAATTTTCGAGTCCTAGTAGATTCTGGTTGAAATGGGCTTACAACAAAACTATTTCGATAAATGAATTTTTACATTGATTTTATTGTTTTTGGTTGTGAATCAAACCATATTAGACAAAAATCCAAAAAAAAAATCGGACCCCAAGTACTTACACCCAAAATTTTCGAGTCCTAGTAGATTCTGGTTGAAATGGGCTTACAACAAAACTATTTCGTTAAATGAATTTTTACATTGATTTTATTGTTTTTGGTTGTGAATCAAACCATATTAGACAAAAATCCAAAAAAAAAAATCGGACCCCAAGTACTTACACCCAAAATTTTCGAGTCCTAGTAGATTCTGGTTGAAATGGGCTTACAACAAAACTATTTCGTTAAATGAATTTTTACATTGATTTTATTGTTTTTGGTTGTGAATCAAACCATATTAGACCAAAATCCAAAAAAATAAAAATCGGACCCCAAGTTCTTACACCCAAAATTTTCGAGTCCTAGTAGATTCTGGTTGAAATGGGCTTACAACAAAACTATTTCGATAAATGAATTTTTACATTGATTTTATTGTTTTTGGTTGTGAATCAAACCATATTAGACAAAAATCCAAAAAAAAAATCGGACCCCAAGTACTTACACCCAAAATTTTCGAGTCCTAGTAGATTCTGGTTGAAATGGGCTTACAACAAAACTATTTCGTTAAATGAATTTTTACATTGATTTTGTTGTTTTTGGTTGTGAATCAAACCATATTAGACAAAATCCCAAAAAAAAAATTGGACCCCAAGTACTTACATCCAAAATTTTCGAGTCCTAGTAGATTCTGGTTGAAAAGAGCTTACAACAAAACTATTTCGTTAAATGAATTTTTACATTGATTTTATTGTTTTTGGTTGTGAATCAAACCATAATTTAAAAAAATCCATAAAAAAAAATCAGACCCCAAGTACTTACACCCAAAATGTTCGAGTCCTAGTAGATTCTGGTTGAAATGGGCTTACAACAAAACTATTTCGTTAAATGAATTTTTACATTGATTTTATTGTTTTTGGTTGTGAATCAAACCATATTAGACAAAAATCCATAAAAAAAAAAATCAGACCCCAAGTACCTACACCCAAAATTTTCGAGTCCTAGTAGATTCTGGTTGAAATGGGCTTACAACAAAACTATTTCGTTAATGAATTTTTACATTGATTTTATTGTTTTTGGTTGTGAATCAAACCATATTAGACAAAAATCCAAAAAAAAAATCGGACCCCAAGTACTTACACCCAAAATTTTCGAGTCCTAGTAGATTCTAGTTGAAATGGGCTTACAACAAAACTATTTCGTTAAATGAATTTTTACATTGATTTTATTGTTTTTGGTTGTGAATCAAACCATATTAGACAAAAATCAAAAAAAAAAATCGGACCCCAAGTACTTACACCCAAAATTTTCGAGTCCTAGTAGATTCTGGTTGAAATGGGCTTACAACAAAACTATTTCGTTAAATGAATTTTTACATTGATTTTATTGTTTTTGGTTGTGAATCAAACCATAATTTAAAAAAATCCATAAAAAAAAATCAGACCCCAAGTACTTACACCCAAAATTTTCGAGTCCTAGTAGATTCTGGTTGAAATGGGCTTACAACAAAACTATTTCGTTAAATGAATTTTTACATTGATTTTATTGTTTTTGGTTGTGAATCAAACCATATTAGACAAAAATCCAAAAAAAAAAAAATCGGACCCCAAGTACTTACTCCCAAAATTTTCGGGTCCTAGTAGATTCTGGTTGAAGTGGGCTTACAACAAAACTATTTCGTTAAATCAATTTTTACATTGATTTTATTGTTTTTGGTTGTGAATCAAACAATATTAGACAAAAATCAAAAAAAAAAATTGGACCCCAAGTACTTACATCCAAAATTTTCGAGTCCTAGTAGATTTTCGAGTTAAATGAATTTTTACATTGATTTTGTTGTTTTTGGTTGTGAATCAAACCATATTAGACAAAAATCCAAAAAAAAAAAAAATCGGACCCCAAGTACTTACACCCAAAATTTTCGAGTCCTAGTAGATTCTGGTTGAAATGGGCTTACAACAAAACTATTTCGTTAAATGAATTTTTACATTGATTTTATTGTTTTTGGTTGTGAATCAAACCATATTAGACAAAAATCCATAAAAAAAAATCAGACCCCAAGTACCTACACCCAACATTTTCGAGTCCTAGTAGATTCTGGTTGAAATGGGCTTACAACAAAACTATTTCGTTAAATGAATTTTTACATTGATTTTATTGTTTTTGGTTGTGAATCAAACCATATTAGACAAAAATCCAAAAAAAAAAAAATCGAACCCCAAGTACCTACTTACACCCAAAATTTTCGAGTCCTAGTAGATTGTGCTTGAAATGGGCTTACAACAAAACTATTTCGTTAAATGAATTTTTACATTGATTTTATTGTTTTTGGTTGTGAATCAAACCATATTAGACAAAAATCCAAAAAAAAAAATCGGACCCCAAGTACTTACACCCAAAATTTTCGAGTCCTAGTAGATTCTGGATGAAATGGGCTTACAACAAAACTATTTCGTTAATGAATTTTTACATTGATTTTATTGTTTTTGGTTGTGAATCAAACCATATTAGACAAAAAACCAAAAAAAAAAATCGGACCTCAAGTACTTACACCCAAAATTTTCGAGTCCTAGTAGATTCTGGTTGAAATGGGCTTACAACAAAACTATTTCGTTAAATGAATTTTTACATTGATTTTATTGTTTTTGGTTGTGAATCAAACCATATTAGAAAAAATCCAAAAAAAAAAAAATCGGACCCCAAGTACTTACATCCAAAATTTTCGAGTCCTAGTAGATTTTGGTTGAAATGGGCTTACAACAAAACTATTTCGTTAAATGAATTTTTACGTTGATTTTGTTGTTTTTGGTTGTGAATCAAACCATATTAGACAAAAATCCAAAAAAAAAATCGGACCCCAAGTACTTACACCCAAAATTTTCGAGTCCTAGTAGATTCTGGTTGAAATGGGCTTACAACAAAACTATTTCGTTAAATGAATTTTTACATTGATTTTATGGTTTTTGGTTATGAATCAAAGCATTTTAGACAAAAACCCAAAAAAAAAATCAGACCCCAAGTACTTACACCCAAAATTTTCGAGTCCTAGTAGATTCTGGTTGAAATGGGCTTACAACAAAACTATTTCGTTAAATGAATTTTTACATTGATTTTATTGTTTTTGGTTGTGAATCAAACCATATTAGACAAAAATCTATAAAAAAAATTCAGACCCCAAGTACCTACACCCAAAATTTTCGAGTCCTAGTAGATTCTGGTTGAAATGGGCTTACAACAAAACTATTTCGTTAAATGAATTTTTACATTGATTTTATTGTTTTTGGTTGTGCATCAAACCATATTAGACAAAAATCCAAAAAAAAAATCGGACCCCAAGTACTTACACCCAAAATTTTCGAGTCCTAGTAGATTCTGGTTGAAATGGGCTTACAACAAAACTATTTCGTTAAATGAATTTTTACATTGATTTTATTGTTTTTGGTTGTGAATCAAAGCAATTTAGTCAAAAAATCCAAAAAAAAAAATCGGACCCCAAGTACTTACACCCAAAATTTTCGAGTTCTAGTAGATTCTGGTTGAAATGGGCTTACAACAAAACTATTTCGTTAAATGAATTTTTACATTGATTTTATTGTTTTTGGTTGTGAATCAAACCATATTAGACAAAAATCCATAAAAAAAAATCAGACCCCAAGTACCTACACCCATAATTTTCGAGTCCTAGTAGATTCTGGTTGAAATGGGCTTACAACAAAACTATTTCGTTAAATGAATTTTTACATTGATTTTATTGTTTTTGGTTGTGAATCAAATCAAAGCATATTAGACAAAAATCCAAAAAAAAAAAAATCGGACCCCAAGTACTTACACCCAAAATTTTCGAGTCCTAGTAGATTCAGGTTAAAATGGGCTTACAACAAAACTGTTTCGTTAAATGAATTTTTACATTGATTTTATTGTTTTTGGTTGTGAATCAAACCATATTAGACAAAAATCCAAAAAAAAAAAAATCGGACCCCAAGTACTTACACCCAAAATTTTCGAGTCCTAGTAGATTCTGGTTGAAATGGGCTTACAACAAAACTATTTCGTTAAATGAATTTTTACATTGATTTTATTGTTTTTGGTTGTGAATCAAACCATATTAGACAAAAATCCATAAAAAAAAAATCAGACCGTAAGTACTTACACCCAAAATTTTCGAGTAGTAGGAGATTCTGGTTGAAATGGGCTTACAACAAAACTATTTCGTTAAATGAATTTTTACATTGATTTTATTGTTTTTGGTTGTGAATCAAACCATATTAGACAAAAATCCAAAAAAAAAAATCGAACCCCAAGTACTTACACCCAAAATTTTCGAGTCCTAGTAGATTCTGGTTGAAATGGGCTTACAACAAAACTATTTCGTTAAATGAATTTTTACATTGATTTTATTGTTTTTGGTTGTGAATCAAACCATATTAGACAAAAATCCAAAAAAAATGGGAATCCAAGTACTTACACCCAAAATTTTCGAGTCCTAGTAGATTCTGGTTGAAATGGGCTTACAACAAAACTATTTCGTTAAATGAATTTTTACATTGATTTTATTGTTTTTGGTTGTGAATCAAACCATATTAGACAAAAATCCAAAAAAAAAAATCGGACCCCAAGTACTTACACCCAAAATTTTCGAGTCCTAGTAGATTCTGGTTGAAATGGGCTTACAACAAAACTATTTCGTTAAATGAATTTTCACATTGATTTTATTGTTTTTCAAGTACTTACACCCAAAATTTTCGAGTCTTAGTAGATTCTGGTTGAAATGGGCTTACAACAAAACTATTTCGTTAAATGAATTTTTACATTGATTTTGTTGTTTTTGGTTGTGAATCAATCCATATTAGACAAAAATCCAAAAAAAAAAAATTGGACCCCAAGTACTTACATCCAAAATTTTCGAGTCCTAGTAGATTCTGGTTGAAATGGGCTTACAACAAAACTATTTCGTTAAATGAATTTTTACATTGATTTTATTGTTTTTGGTTGTGAATCAAACCATATTAGACAAAAATCCAAAAAAAAAAATCGGACCCCAAGTACTTACACCCAAAATTTTCGAGTCCTAGTAGATTCTGGTTGAAATGGGCTTACAACAAAACTATTTCGTTAAATGAATTTTTACATTGATTTTGTTGTTTTTGGTTGTGAATCAATCCATATTAGACAAAAATCCAAAAAAAAAAAATTGGACCCCAAGTACTTACATCCAAAATTTTCGAGTCCTAGTAGATTCTGGTTGAAATGGGCTTACAACAAAACTATTTCGTTAAATGAATTTTTACATTGATTTTATTGTTTTTGGTTGTGAATCAAACCATATTAGACAAAAATCCAAAAAAAAAATCGGACCCCAAGTACTTACACCCAAAATTTTCGAGTCCTAGTAGATTCTGGTTGAAATGGGCTTACAACAAAACTATTTCGTTAAATGAATTTTTACATTGATTTTATTGTTTTTGGTTGTGAATCGAACCATATGAGTGAAAAATCCATAAAAAAAAAATCAGATCCCAAGGACTTACACCCAAAACTTTCGAGTCCTAGTAGATTCTGGTTGAAATGGGCTTACAACAAAACTATTTCGTTAAATGAATTTTTACATTGATTTTATTGTTTTTGGTTGTGAATCAAAGCATATTAGACAAAAATCCAAAAAAAAAAATCGGACCCCAAGTACTTACACCAAAAATTTTCGAGTCCTAGTAGATTCTGGTTAAAATGGGCTTACAACAAAACTATTTCGTTAAATGAATTTTTACATTGATTTAATTGTTTTTGGTTGAGAATCAAACCATATTAGACAAAAATCCAAAAAAAAAATCGGACCCCAATTACTTACACCCAAAATTTTCGAGTCCTAGTAGATTCTGGTTGAAATGGGCTTACAACAAAACTATTTCGTTAAATGAATTTTTACATTGATTTTATTGTTTTTGGTTGTGAATCAAACCATATTAGACAAAAATCCATAAAAAAAAAAATCAGACCCCAAGTACCTACACCCTAAATTTTCGAGTCCTAGTAGATTCTGGTTGAAATGGGCTTACAACAAAACTATTTCGTTAAATGAATTTTTACATTGATTTTATTGTTTTTGGTTGTGAATCAAACCATATTAGACAAAAATCCAAAAAAAAAAAAATCGGACCCCAAGTACTTACACCCAAAATTTTCGAGCTTTAGTAGATTCTGGTTAAAATGGGCTTACAACAAAACTATTTCGTTAAATGAATTTTTATATTGATTTTATTGTTTTTGGTTGTGAATCAAACCATATTAGACAAAAATCCAAAAATTGCAAAATCCCCAAGTACTAACACCCAAAATTTTCGAGTCCTAGTAGATTCTGGTTGAAATGGGCTTACAACAAAACTATTTCGTTAAATGAATTTTTACATTGATTTTATTGTTTTTGGTTGTGAATCAAACCATATTAGACAAAAATCCAAAAAAAAAACCGGACCCCAAGTACTTACACCCAAAATTTTCGAGTCCTAGTAGATTCTGGTTGAAATGGGCTTACAACAAAACTATTTCGTTAAATGAATTTTTACATTGATTTTATTGTTTTTGGTTGTGAATCAAACCATACTAGACAAAAATCCAAAAAAAAAAAATCAGACCCCAAGTACTTACACCCAAAATTTTCGAGTCCTAGTAGATTCTGGTTGAAATGGGCTTACAACAAAACTATTTCGTTAAATGAATTTTTACATTGATTTTATTGTTTTGGGTTGTGAATCAAACCATATTAGACAAAAATCCAAAAAAAAAAATCGAACCCCAAGTACTTACACTCAAAATTTTCGAGTCCTGGTAGATTCTGGTTGAAATGGGCTTACAACAAAACTATTTCGTTAAATGAATTTTTACATTGATTTTATTGTTTTTGGTTGTGAATCAAACCATATTAGACAAAAATCCAAAAAAAAAAGTCGGACCCCAAGTACTTACACCCAAAATTTTCGAGTACTAGGAGATTCTGGTTGAAATGGGCTTACAACAAAACTATTTCGTTAAATGAATTTTTACATTGATTTTATTGTTTTTGGTTGTGAATCAAACCATATTAGACAAAAATCCAAAAAAAAAAAATCGGACCTTAAGTACTTACACCCAAAATTTTCGAGTCCTAGTAGATTCTGGTTGAAATGGGCTTACTACAAAACTATTTCGTTAAATGAATTTTTACATTGATTTTGTTGTTTTTGGTTGTGAATCAAACCATATTAGACAAAAATCCAAAAAAAAAATCGGACCCCAAGTACTTACACCCAAAATTTTCGAGTCCTAGTAGATTCTGGTTGAAATGGGCTTACAACAAAACTATTTCGTTAAATGAATTTTTACATTGATTTTATTGTTTTTGGTTGTAAATCAAAGCATTTTAGACAAAAATCCAAAAAAAAAAATCGGACCCCAAGTACTTACACCCAAAATTTTCGAGTCCTAGTAGATTCTGGTTAAAATGGGCTTACAACAAAACTATTTCGTTAAATGAATTTTTACATTGATTTTATTGTTTTTGGTTGTGAATCAAACCATATTAGACAAAAATCCAAAAAAAAAAAATTCGAACCCCAAGTACCTCTACACCCAGAATTTTAAAGTCCTAGTAGATTCTGGTTAAAATGGGCTTACAACAAAACTATTTCGTTAAATGAATTTTTACATTGATTTTATTGTTTTTGGTTGTGAATCAAAGCATATTAGACAAAAATCCAAAAAAAGCAAAATCGGACCCCAAGTACTTACACCCAAAATTTTCGAGTCCTAGTAGATTCTGGTTGAAATGGGCCTACAACAAAACTATTTCGTTAAACGAATTTTTACATTGATTTTATTGTTTTTGGTTGTGAATCAAACCATATTAGACAAAAATCCAAAAAAAAAATCGGACCCCAAGAACTTACACCCAAAATTTTCGAGTCCTAGTAGATTCTGGTTGAAATGGGGTTACAACAAAACTATTTCGTTAAATGAATTTTTACATTGATTTTATTGTTTTTGGTTGTGAATCAAACCATATTAGACAAAAATCCAAAAAAAAATCGAACCCCAAGTACTTACACCCCAAAATTTTCGAGTCCTAGTAGATTCTGGTTGAAATGGGCTTACAACAAAACTATTCGGTTAAATTAATTTTTACATTGATTTTGTTGTTTTTGGTTGTGAATCAAACCATATTAGACAAAAATCCAAACAAAAAAAATCGGACCCCAAGTACTTACACCCAAAATTTTCGAGTCCTAGTAGATTCTGGTTGAAATGGGCTTACAACAAAACTATTTCGTTAAATGAATTTTTACATTGATTTTATTGTTTTTGGTTGTGAATCAAAGCATTTTAGACAAAAATCCAAAAAAAAAATCGGACCCCAAGTACTTAGACCCACAATTTTCGAGTCCTAGTAGATTCTGGTTGAAATGGGCTTACAACAAAACTATTTCGTTAAATGAATTTTTACATTGATTTAATCAAACCATATTAGACAAAACTCCAAAAAAAAAAAAATCGAACCCCAAGTACTTACACCCAAAATTTTCGAGTCCTAGTAGATTCTGGTTGAAATGGGCTTACAACAAAACTATTTCGTTAAATGAATTTTTACATTGATTTTATTGTTTTTGGTTGTGAATCAAACCATATTAGACAAAAATCCAAAAAAAAAATCGGACCCCAAGTACTTACACCCAAAATTTTCGAGTCCTAGTAGATTCTGGTTGAAATGGGCTTACAACAAAACTATTTCGTTAAATGAATTTTTACATTGATTTTATTATTTTTGGTTGTGAATCAAAGCATTTTAGACAAAAGTTCAAAAAAAAAAATCGGACCCCAAGTACTTACACCCAAAATTTTCGAGTCCTATAGATTCTGGTTGAAATGGGATTACAACAAAACTATTCCGTTAAATGAATTTTTACATTGATTTTATTGTTTTTGGTTGTGAATCAAACAATATTAGACAAAAATCCATAAAAAAAAATCAGACCCCAAGTACCTACACCCAAAATTTTCGAGTCCTAGTAGATTCTGGTTGAAATGGGCTTACAACAAAACTATTTCGTTAAATGAATTTTTACATTGATTTTATTGTTTTTGGTTGTGAATCAAAGCATATTAGACAAAAATCCAAAAAAAAATCGGACCACAAGTACTTACACCCAAAATTTTCGAGTCCTAGTAGATTCTGGTTGAAATGGGCTTACAACAAAACTATTTCGTTAAATGAATTTTTACATTGATTTTATTGTTTTTGGTTGTGAATCAAACCATATTAGACAAAAATCCAAAAAAAAAAAAATCGGACCCCAAGTACTTACACCCAAAATTTTCGAGTCCTAGTAGATTCTGGTTGAAATGGGCTTACAACAAAACTATTTCGTTAAATGAATTTTTACATTGATTTTATTGTTTTTGGTTGTGAATTAAACCATATTAGACAAAAATCCAAAAAAAAAAAAAAATCGGACCCCAAGTACTTACACCTAAAATTTTCGAATCCTAGTAGATTCTGGTTGAAATGGGCTTACAACAAAACTATTTCGTTAAATGAATTTTTACATTGATTTTATTGTTTTTGGTTGTGAATCAAACCATATTAGACAAAAATCCAAAAAAAAAATCGGACCCCAAGTACTTACAACCAAAATTTTCGAGTCCAAGTAGATTATGGTTGAAATGGGCTTACAACAAAACTATTTCGTTAAAAGAATTTTGACATTGATTTTATTGTTTTTGGTTGTGAATCAAACCATATTAGACAAAATTCCAAAAAAAAATTCGGACCCCAAGTACTTAAACCCAAAATTTTCGAGTCCTAGTAGATTCTGGTTGAAATGGGCTTACAACAAAACTATTTCGTTAAATGAATTTTTACATTGATTTTATTGTTTTTGGTTGTGAATCAAACCATATTAGACAAAAATCCAAAAAAAAAAAATTCGGACCCCAAGTACCTCTACACCCAGAATTTTAAAGTCCTAGTAGATTCTGGTTAAAATGGGCTTACAACAAAACTATTTCGTTAAATGAATTTTTACATTGATTTTATTGTTTTTGGTTGTGAATCAAAGCATATTAGACAAAAATCCAAAAAAAGCAAAATCGGACCCCAAGTACTTACACCCAAAATTTTCGAGTCCTAGTAGATTCTGGTTGAAATGGGCCTACAACAAAACTATTTCGTTAAACGAATTTTTACATTGATTTTATTGTTTTTGGTTGTGAATCAAACCATATTAGACAAAAATCCAAAAAAAAAAAATCGGACCTTAAGTACTTACACCCAAAATTTTCGAGTCCTAGTAGATTCTGGTTGAAATGGGCTTACTACAAAACTATTTCGTTAAATGAATTTTTACATTGATTTTGTTGTTTTTGGTTGTGAATCAAACCATATTAGACAAAAATCCAAAAAAAAAATCGGACCCCAAGTACTTACACCCAAAATTTTCGAGTCCTAGTAGATTCTGGTTGAAATGGGCTTACAACAAAACTATTTCGTTAAATGAATTTTTACATTGATTTTATTGTTTTTGGTTGTAAATCAAAGCATTTTAGACAAAAATCCAAAAAAAAAAATCGGACCCCAAGTACTTACACCCAAAATTTTCGAGTCCTAGTAGATTCTGGTTAAAATGGGCTTACAACAAAACTATTTCGTTAAATGAATTTTTACATTGATTTTATTGTTTTTGGTTGTGAATCAAACCATATTAGACAAAAATCCAAAAAAAAAAAATTCGGACCCCAAGTACCTCTACACCCAGAATTTTAAAGTCCTAGTAGATTCTGGTTAAAATGGGCTTACAACAAAACTATTTCGTTAAATGAATTTTTACATTGATTTTATTGTTTTTGGTTGTGAATCAAAGCATATTAGACAAAAATCCAAAAAAAGCAAAATCGGACCCCAAGTACTTACACCCAAAATTTTCGAGTCCTAGTAGATTCTGGTTGAAATGGGCCTACAACAAAACTATTTCGTTAAACGAATTTTTACATTGATTTTATTGTTTTTGGTTGTGAATCAAACCATATTAGACAAAAATCCAAAAAAAAAATCGGACCCCAAGAACTTACACCCAAAATTTTCGAGTCCTAGTAGATTCTGGTTGAAATGGGGTTACAACAAAACTATTTCGTTAAATGAATTTTTACATTGATTTTATTGTTTTTGGTTGTGAATCAAACCATATTAGACAAAAATCCAAAAAAAAATCGAACCCCAAGTACTTACACCCCAAAATTTTCGAGTCCTAGTAGATTCTGGTTGAAATGGGCTTACAACAAAACTATTCGGTTAAATTAATTTTTACATTGATTTTGTTGTTTTTGGTTGTGAATCAAACCATATTAGACAAAAATCCAAACAAAAAAAATCGGACCCCAAGTACTTACACCCAAAATTTTCGAGTCCTAGTAGATTCTGGTTGAAATGGGCTTACAACAAAACTATTTCGTTAAATGAATTTTTACATTGATTTTATTGTTTTTGGTTGTGAATCAAAGCATTTTAGACAAAAATCCAAAAAAAAAATCGGACCCCAAGTACTTAGACCCACAATTTTCGAGTCCTAGTAGATTCTGGTTGAAATGGGCTTACAACAAAACTATTTCGTTAAATGAATTTTTACATTGATTTAATCAAACCATATTAGACAAAACTCCAAAAAAAAAAAAATCGAACCCCAAGTACTTACACCCAAAATTTTCGAGTCCTAGTAGATTCTGGTTGAAATGGGCTTACAACAAAACTATTTCGTTAAATGAATTTTTACATTGATTTTATTGTTTTTGGTTGTGAATCAAACCATATTAGACAAAAATCCAAAAAAAAAATCGGACCCCAAGTACTTACACCCAAAATTTTCGAGTCCTAGTAGATTCTGGTTGAAATGGGCTTACAACAAAACTATTTCGTTAAATGAATTTTTACATTGATTTTATTATTTTTGGTTGTGAATCAAAGCATTTTAGACAAAAGTTCAAAAAAAAAAATCGGACCCCAAGTACTTACACCCAAAATTTTCGAGTCCTATAGATTCTGGTTGAAATGGGATTACAACAAAACTATTCCGTTAAATGAATTTTTACATTGATTTTATTGTTTTTGGTTGTGAATCAAACAATATTAGACAAAAATCCATAAAAAAAAAATCAGACCCCAAGTACCTACACCCAAAATTTTCGAGTCCTAGTAGATTCTGGTTGAAATGGGCTTACAACAAAACTATTTCGTTAAATGAATTTTTACATTGATTTTATTGTTTTTGGTTGTGAATCAAAGCATATTAGACAAAAATCCAAAAAAAAATCGGACCACAAGTACTTACACCCAAAATTTTCGAGTCCTAGTAGATTCTGGTTGAAATGGGCTTACAACAAAACTATTTCGTTAAATGAATTTTTACATTGATTTTATTGTTTTTGGTTGTGAATCAAACCATATTAGACAAAAATCCAAAAAAAAAAAAATCGGACCCCAAGTACTTACACCCAAAATTTTCGAGTCCTAGTAGATTCTGGTTGAAATGGGCTTACAACAAAACTATTTCGTTAAATGAATTTTTACATTGATTTTATTGTTTTTGGTTGTGAATTAAACCATATTAGACAAAAATCCAAAAAAAAAAAAAAATCGGACCCCAAGTACTTACACCTAAAATTTTCGAGTCCTAGTAGATTCTGGTTGAAATGGGCTTACAACAAAACTATTTCGTTAAATGAATTTTTACATTGATTTTATTGTTTTTGGTTGTGAATCAAACCATATTAGACAAAAATCCAAAAAAAAAATCGGACCCCAAGTACTTACAACCAAAATTTTCGAGTCCAAGTAGATTATGGTTGAAATGGGCTTACAACAAAACTATTTCGTTAAAAGAATTTTGACATTGATTTTATTGTTTTTGGTTGTGAATCAAACCATATTAGACAAAATTCCAAAAAAAAATTCGGACCCCAAGTACTTAAACCCAAAATTTTCGAGTCCTAGTAGATTCTGGTTGAAATGGGCTTACAACAAAACTACTTCGTTAAATGAATTTTTACATTGATTTTATTGTTTTTGGTTGTGAATCAAACCATATTAGACAAAAATCCCCAAAAAAAAAATCGGACCCCAAGAACTTACACCCAAAATTTCGAGTCCTAGTAGATTCTGGTTGAAATGGGCTTACAACAAAACTATTTCGTTAAATGAATTTTTACATTGATTTTATTGTTTTTGGTTGTGAATCAAAACATATTTTAGAAAAATCCAAAAAAAAAATCGGACCCCAAGTACTTACACCCAAAATTTTCGAGTCCTAGTAGATTCTGGTTGAAATGGGCTTACAACAAAACTATTTCGTTAAATGAATTTTTACATTGATTTTATTGTTTTTGGTTGTGAATCAAACCATATTAGACAAAAATTCTAAAAACAAAAATCGGACCCCTAGTACTGACACCCAAAATTTTCGAGTCCTAGTAGATTCTGATTGAAATAGGCTTACAACAAAACTATTTCGTTAAATGAATTTTTACATTGATTTTATTGTTTTTGGTTGTGAATCAAACCATATTAGACAAAAATCCAAAAAAAAAAAAAATCGGACCTCTAGTGCTCACACCCAAAATTTTTGAGTAGAAGGAGATTCTGGTTGAAATGGGCTTACAACAAAACTATTTCGTTAAATGAATTTTTACATTGATTTTATTGTTTTTGGTTGTGAATCAATCCATATTAGACAAAAATCCAAAAAAAAAATCGGACCCCAAGTACTTACACCCAACATTTTCGAGTCCTGGTAGATTCTGGTTGAAATGGGCTTACAACAAAACTATTTCGTTAAATGAATTTTTACATTGATTTTATTATTTTTGGTTGTGAATCAAAGCATTTTAGACAAAAGTTCAAAAAAAAAAATCGGACCCCAAGTACTTACACCCAAAATTTTCGAGTCCTATAGATTCTGGTTGAAATGGGATTACAACAAAACTATTCCGTTAAATGAATTTTTACATTGATTTTATTGTTTTTGGTTGTGAATCAAACCATATTAGACAAAAATCCAAAAAAAAAATCGGACCCCAAGTACTTACACCCAAAATTTTCGAGTCCTAGTAGATTCTGGTTGAAATGGGCTTACAGCAAAACTATTTCGTTAAATGAATTTTTACATTGATTTTATTGTTTTTGGTTGTGAATCAAAGCATTTTAGACAAAAATCCAAAAAAAAAATCGGACCCCAAGTACTTAGACCCACAATTTTCGAGTCCTAGTAGATTCTGGTTGAAATGGGCTTACAACAAAACTATTTCGTTAAATGAATTTTTACATTGATTTAATCAAACCATATTAGACAAAACTCCAAAAAAAAAAAAATCGAACCCCAAGTACTTACACCCAAAATTTTCGAGTCCTAGTAGATTCTGGTTGAAATGGGCTTACAACAAAACTATTTCGTTAAATGAATTTTTACATTGATTTTATTGTTTTTGGTTGTGAATCAAACCATATTAGACAAAAATCCAAAAAAAAAATCGGACCCCAAGTACTTACACCCAAAATTTTCGAGTCCTAGTAGATTCTGGTTGAAATGGGCTTACAACAAAACTATTTCGTTAAATGAATTTTTACATTGATTTTATTATTTTTGGTTGTGAATCAAAGCATTTTAGACAAAAGTTCAAAAAAAAAAATCGGACCCCAAGTACTTACACCCAAAATTTTCGAGTCCTATAGATTCTGGTTGAAATGGGATTACAACAAAACTATTCCGTTAAATGAATTTTTACATTGATTTTATTGTTTTTGGTTGTGAATCAAACAATATTAGACAAAAATCCATAAAAAAAAAATCAGACCCCAAGTACCTACACCCAAAATTTTCGAGTCCTAGTAGATTCTGGTTGAAATGGGCCTACAACAAAACTATTTCGTTAAACGAATTTTTACATTGATTTTATTGTTTTTGGTTGTGAATCAAACCATATTAGACAAAAATCCAAAAAAAAAATCGGACCCCAAGAACTTACACCCAAAATTTTCGAGTCCTAGTAGATTCTGGTTGAAATGGGGTTACAACAAAACTATTTCGTTAAATGAATTTTTACATTGATTTTATTGTTTTTGGTTGTGAATCAAACCATATTAGACAAAAATCCAAAAAAAAATCGAACCCCAAGTACTTACACCCCAAAATTTTCGAGTCCTAGTAGATTCTGGTTGAAATGGGCTTACAACAAAACTATTCGGTTAAATTAATTTTTACATTGATTTTGTTGTTTTTGGTTGTGAATCAAACCATATTAGACAAAAATCCAAACAAAAAAAATCGGACCCCAAGTACTTACACCCAAAATTTTCGAGTCCTAGTAGATTCTGGTTGAAATGGGCTTACAACAAAACTATTTCGTTAAATGAATTTTTACATTGATTTTATTGTTTTTGGTTGTGAATCAAAGCATTTTAGACAAAAATCCAAAAAAAAAATCGGACCCCAAGTACTTAGACCCACAATTTTCGAGTCCTAGTAGATTCTGGTTGAAATGGGCTTACAACAAAACTATTTCGTTAAATGAATTTTTACATTGATTTAATCAAACCATATTAGACAAAACTCCAAAAAAAAAAAAATCGAACCCCAAGTACTTACACCCAAAATTTTCGAGTCCTAGTAGATTCTGGTTGAAATGGGCTTACAACAAAACTATTTCGTTAAATGAATTTTTACATTGATTTTATTGTTTTTGGTTGTGAATCAAACCATATTAGACAAAAATCCAAAAAAAAAATCGGACCCCAAGTACTTACACCCAAAATTTTCGAGTCCTAGTAGATTCTGGTTGAAATGGGCTTACAACAAAACTATTTCGTTAAATGAATTTTTACATTGATTTTATTATTTTTGGTTGTGAATCAAAGCATTTTAGACAAAAGTTCAAAAAAAAAAATCGGACCCCAAGTACTTACACCCAAAATTTTCGAGTCCTATAGATTCTGGTTGAAATGGGATTACAACAAAACTATTCCGTTAAATGAATTTTTACATTGATTTTATTGTTTTTGGTTGTGAATCAAACAATATTAGACAAAAATCCATAAAAAAAAAATCAGACCCCAAGTACCTACACCCAAAATTTTCGAGTCCTAGTAGATTCTGGTTGAAATGGGCTTACAACAAAACTATTTCGTTAAATGAATTTTTACATTGATTTTATTGTTTTTGGTTGTGAATCAAAGCATATTAGACAAAAATCCAAAAAAAAATCGGACCACAAGTACTTACACCCAAAATTTTCGAGTCCTAGTAGATTCTGGTTGAAATGGGCTTACAACAAAACTATTTCGTTAAATGAATTTTTACATTGATTTTATTGTTTTTGGTTGTGAATCAAACCATATTAGACAAAAATCCAAAAAAAAAAAAATCGGACCCCAAGTACTTACACCCAAAATTTTCGAGTCCTAGTAGATTCTGGTTGAAATGGGCTTACAACAAAACTATTTCGTTAAATGAATTTTTACATTGATTTTATTGTTTTTGGTTGTGAATTAAACCATATTAGACAAAAATCCAAAAAAAAAAAAAAATCGGACCCCAAGTACTTACACCTAAAATTTTCGAGTCCTAGTAGATTCTGGTTGAAATGGGCTTACAACAAAACTATTTCGTTAAATGAATTTTTACATTGATTTTATTGTTTTTGGTTGTGAATCAAACCATATTAGACAAAAATCCAAAAAAAAAATCGGACCCCAAGTACTTACAACCAAAATTTTCGAGTCCAAGTAGATTATGGTTGAAATGGGCTTACAACAAAACTATTTCGTTAAAAGAATTTTGACATTGATTTTATTGTTTTTGGTTGTGAATCAAACCATATTAGACAAAATTCCAAAAAAAAATTCGGACCCCAAGTACTTAAACCCAAAATTTTCGAGTCCTAGTAGATTCTGGTTGAAATGGGCTTACAACAAAACTATTTCGTTAAATGAATTTTTACATTGATTTTATTGTTTTTGGTTGTGAATCAAACCATATTAGACAAAAATCCAAAAAAAAAAAATTCGGACCCCAAGTACCTCTACACCCAGAATTTTAAAGTCCTAGTAGATTCTGGTTAAAATGGGCTTACAACAAAACTATTTCGTTAAATGAATTTTTACATTGATTTTATTGTTTTTGGTTGTGAATCAAAGCATATTAGACAAAAATCCAAAAAAAGCAAAATCGGACCCCAAGTACTTACACCCAAAATTTTCGAGTCCTAGTAGATTCTGGTTGAAATGGGCCTACAACAAAACTATTTCGTTAAACGAATTTTTACATTGATTTTATTGTTTTTGGTTGTGAATCAAACCATATTAGACAAAAATCCAAAAAAAAAAAATCGGACCTTAAGTACTTACACCCAAAATTTTCGAGTCCTAGTAGATTCTGGTTGAAATGGGCTTACTACAAAACTATTTCGTTAAATGAATTTTTACATTGATTTTGTTGTTTTTGGTTGTGAATCAAACCATATTAGACAAAAATCCAAAAAAAAAATCGGACCCCAAGTACTTACACCCAAAATTTTCGAGTCCTAGTAGATTCTGGTTGAAATGGGCTTACAACAAAACTATTTCGTTAAATGAATTTTTACATTGATTTTATTGTTTTTGGTTGTAAATCAAAGCATTTTAGACAAAAATCCAAAAAAAAAAATCGGACCCCAAGTACTTACACCCAAAATTTTCGAGTCCTAGTAGATTCTGGTTAAAATGGGCTTACAACAAAACTATTTCGTTAAATGAATTTTTACATTGATTTTATTGTTTTTGGTTGTGAATCAAACCATATTAGACAAAAATCCAAAAAAAAAAAATTCGGACCCCAAGTACCTCTACACCCAGAATTTTAAAGTCCTAGTAGATTCTGGTTAAAATGGGCTTACAACAAAACTATTTCGTTAAATGAATTTTTACATTGATTTTATTGTTTTTGGTTGTGAATCAAAGCATATTAGACAAAAATCCAAAAAAAGCAAAATCGGACCCCAAGTACTTACACCCAAAATTTTCGAGTCCTAGTAGATTCTGGTTGAAATGGGCCTACAACAAAACTATTTCGTTAAACGAATTTTTACATTGATTTTATTGTTTTTGGTTGTGAATCAAACCATATTAGACAAAAATCCAAAAAAAAAATCGGACCCCAAGAACTTACACCCAAAATTTTCGAGTCCTAGTAGATTCTGGTTGAAATGGGGTTACAACAAAACTATTTCGTTAAATGAATTTTTACATTGATTTTATTGTTTTTGGTTGTGAATCAAACCATATTAGACAAAAATCCAAAAAAAAATCGAACCCCAAGTACTTACACCCCAAAATTTTCGAGTCCTAGTAGATTCTGGTTGAAATGGGCTTACAACAAAACTATTCGGTTAAATTAATTTTTACATTGATTTTGTTGTTTTTGGTTGTGAATCAAACCATATTAGACAAAAATCCAAACAAAAAAAATCGGACCCCAAGTACTTACACCCAAAATTTTCGAGTCCTAGTAGATTCTGGTTGAAATGGGCTTACAACAAAACTATTTCGTTAAATGAATTTTTACATTGATTTTATTGTTTTTGGTTGTGAATCAAAGCATTTTAGACAAAAATCCAAAAAAAAAATCGGACCCCAAGTACTTAGACCCACAATTTTCGAGTCCTAGTAGATTCTGGTTGAAATGGGCTTACAACAAAACTATTTCGTTAAATGAATTTTTACATTGATTTAATCAAACCATATTAGACAAAACTCCAAAAAAAAAAAAATCGAACCTCAAGTACTTACACCCAAAATTTTCGAGTCCTAGTAGATTCTGGTTGAAATGGGCTTACAACAAAACTATTTCGTTAAATGAATTTTTACATTGATTTTATTGTTTTTGGTTGTGAATCAAACCATATTAGACAAAAATCCAAAAAAAAAATCGGACCCCAAGTACTTACACCCAAAATTTTCGAGTCCTAGTAGATTCTGGTTGAAATGGGCTTACAACAAAACTATTTCGTTAAATGAATTTTTACATTGATTTTATTATTTTTGGTTGTGAATCAAAGCATTTTAGACAAAAGTTCAAAAAAAAAAATCGGACCCCAAGTACTTACACCCAAAATTTTCGAGTCCTATAGATTCTGGTTGAAATGGGATTACAACAAAACTATTCCGTTAAATGAATTTTTACATTGATTTTATTGTTTTTGGTTGTGAATCAAACAATATTAGACAAAAATCCATAAAAAAAAAATCAGACCCCAAGTACCTACACCCAAAATTTTCGAGTCCTAGTAGATTCTGGTTGAAATGGGCTTACAACAAAACTATTTCGTTAAATGAATTTTTACATTGATTTTATTGTTTTTGGTTGTGAATCAAAGCATATTAGACAAAAATCCAAAAAAAAATCGGACCACAAGTACTTACACCCAAAATTTTCGAGTCCTAGTAGATTCTGGTTGAAATGGGCTTACAACAAAACTATTTCGTTAAATGAATTTTTACATTGATTTTATTGTTTTTGGTTGTGAATCAAACCATATTAGACAAAAATCCAAAAAAAAAAAAAATCGGACCCCAAGTACTTACACCCAAAATTTTCGAGTCCTAGTAGATTCTGGTTGAAATGGGCTTACAACAAAACTATTTCGTTAAATGAATTTTTACATTGATTTTATTGTTTTTGGTTGTGAATTAAACCATATTAGACAAAAATCCAAAAAAAAAAAAAAATCGGACCCCAAGTACTTACACCTAAAATTTTCGAGTCCTAGTAGATTCTGGTTGAAATGGGCTTACAACAAAACTATTTCGTTAAATGAATTTTTACATTGATTTTATTGTTTTTGGTTGTGAATCAAACCATATTAGACAAAAATCCAAAAAAAAAATCGGACCCCAAGTACTTACAACCAAAATTTTCGAGTCCAAGTAGATTATGGTTGAAATGGGCTTACAACAAAACTATTTCGTTAAAAGAATTTTGACATTGATTTTATTGTTTTTGGTTGTGAATCAAACCATATTAGACAAAATTCCAAAAAAAAATTCGGACCCCAAGTACTTAAACCCAAAATTTTCGAGTCCTAGTAGATTCTGGTTGAAATGGGCTTACAACAAAACTACTTCGTTAAATGAATTTTTACATTGATTTTATTGTTTTTGGTTGTGAATCAAACCATATTAGACAAAAATCCCCAAAAAAAAAATCGGACCCCAAGAACTTACACCCAAAATTTCGAGTCCTAGTAGATTCTGGTTGAAATGGGCTTACAACAAAACTATTTCGTTAAATGAATTTTTACATTGATTTTATTGTTTTTGGTTGTGAATCAAAACATATTTTAGAAAAATCCAAAAAAAAAATCGGACCCCAAGTACTTACACCCAAAATTTTGGAGTCCTAGTAGATTCTGGTTGAAATGGGCTTACAACAAAACTATTTCGTTAAATGAATTTTTACATTGATTTTATTGTTTTTGGTTGTGAATCAAACCATATTAGACAAAAATTCTAAAAACAAAAATCGGACCCCTAGTACTGACACCCAAAATTTTCGAGTCCTAGTAGATTCTGATTGAAATAGGCTTACAACAAAACTATTTCGTTAAATGAATTTTTACATTGATTTTATTGTTTTTGGTTGTGAATCAAACCATATTAGACAAAAATCCAAAAAAAAAAAAAATCGGACCTCTAGTGCTCACACCCAAAATTTTTGAGTAGAAGGAGATTCTGGTTGAAATGGGCTTACAACAAAACTATTTCGTTAAATGAATTTTTACATTGATTTTATTGTTTTTGGTTGTGAATCAATCCATATTAGACAAAAATCCAAAAAAAAAATCGGACCCCAAGTACTTACACCCAACATTTTCGAGTCCTGGTAGATTCTGGTTGAAATGGGCTAACAACAAAACTATTTCGTTAAATGAATTTTTACATTGATTTTATTGTTTTTGGTTGTGAATCAAACCATATTAGACAAAAATCCAAAAAAAAAAAAAATCGGTCCCCAAGTACTTACACCCAAAATTTTCGAGTCCTAGTAGATTCTGGTTGAAATGGGCTTACAATAAAACTATTTCATTAAATGAATTTTTACATTGATTTTATTGTTATTGGTTGTGAATCAAACCATATTAGACAAAAATCCAAAAAAAAAAATTCGGACCCCAAGTACTTACACCTAAAGACACTTACACCTAGATTCTGGTTGAAATGGCTTACAACAAAACTATTTCGTTAAATGAATTTTTACATTGATTTTATTGTTTTTGGTTGTGAATCAAACCATATTAGACAAAAATCCAAAAAAAAATCGGACCCCAAGTACTTACACCCAAAATTTTCGAGTCCTAGCAGATTCTGGTTGAAATGGGCTTACAACAAAACTATTTCGTTAAATGAATTTTTACATTGATTTTATTGTTTTTGGTTGTGAATCAAACCATATTAGACAAAAATCCAAAAAAAAATCGAACCCCAAGTACTTACACTCAAAATTTTCGAGTCCTGGTAGATTCTGGTTGAAATGGGCTTACAACAAAACTATTTCGTTTAATGAATTTTTACATTGATTTTATTGTTTTTGGTTGTGAATCAAACCATATTAGACAAAAATCCAAAAAAAAAAGTCGGACCCCAAGTACTTACACCCAAAATTTTCGAGTACTAGGAGATTCTGGTTGAAATGGGCTTACAACAAAACTATTTCGTTAAATGTATTTTTACATTGATTTTATTGTTTTTGGTTGTGAATCAAACCATATTAGACAAAAGTCCAAAAAAAAAAAAATCGGACCTTAAGTACTTACACCCAAAATTTTCGAGTCCTAGTAGATTCTGGTTGAAATGGGCTTACTACAAAACTATTTCGATAAATGAATTTTTACATTGATTTTGTTGTTTTTGGTTGTGAATCAAACCATATTAGACAAAAATCCAAAAAAAAAATCGGACCCCAAGTACTTACACCCAAAATTTTCGAGTCCTAGTAGATTCTGGTTGAAATGGGCTTACAACAAAACTATTTCGTTAAATGAATTTTTACATTGATTTTATTGTTTTTGGTTGTAAATCAAAGCATTTTAGACAAAAATCCAAAAAAAAAAATCGGACCCCAAGTACTTACACCCAAAATTTTCGAGTCCTAGTAGATTCTGGTTGAAATGGGCTTACAACAAAACTATTTCGTTAAATGAATTTTTACATTGATTTTATTGTTTTTGGTTGTGAATTAAACCATATTAGACAAAAATCCAAAAAAAAAAAAAAATCGGACCCCAAGTACTTACACCTAAAATTTTCGAGTCCTAGTAGATTCTGGTTGAAATGGGCTTACAACAAAACTATTTCGTTAAATGAATTTTTACATTGATTTTATTGTTTTTGGTTGTGAATCAAACCATATTAGACAAAAATCCAAAAAAAAAATCGGACCCCAAGTACTTACAACCAAAATTTTCGAGTCCAAGTAGATTATGGTTGAAATGGGCTTACAACAAAACTATTTCGTTAAATGAATTTTTACATTAATTTTATTGTTTTTGGTTGTGAATCAAACCATATTAGACAAAAATCCAAAAGAAAATCGGACCCCAAGTACTTACACCCAAAATTTTCGAGTCCTAGTAGATTCTGGTTGAAATGGGCTTACAACAAAACTATTTCGTTAAATGAATTTTTACATTGATTTTATTGTTTTTGGTTGTGAATCAAACCATATTTTAGAAAAATCCAAAAAAAAAAAAATCGGACCCCAAGTACTTACACCCAAAATTTTCGAGTCCTAGTAGATTCTGGTTGAAATGGGCTTACAACAAAACTATTTCGTTAAATGAATTTTTACATTGATTTTATTGTTTTTGGTTGTGAATCAAACCATATTAGACAAAAATTCTAAAAACAAAAATCGGACCCCAAGTACTGACACCCAAAATTTTCGAGTCCTAGTAGATTCTGATTGAAATAGGCTTACAACAAAACTATTTCGTTAAATGAATTTTTACATTGATTTTATTGTTTTTGGTTGTGAATCAAACCATATTAGACAAAAAATCCAAAAAAAAAAAAAATCGGACCTCTAGTGCTCACACCCAAAATTTTTGAGTAGAAGGAGATTCTGGTTGAAATGGGCTTACAATAAAACTATTTCGTTAAATGAATTTTTTACATTGATTTTATTGTTTTTGGTTGTGAATCAATCCATATTAGACAAAAATCCAAAAAAAAAAATCGGACCCCAAGTACTTACACCAAACATTTTCGAGTCCTGGTAGATTCTGGTTGAAATGGGCTAACAACAAAACTATTTCGTTAAATGAATTTTTACATTGATTTTATTGTTTTTGGTTGTGAATCAAACCATATTAGACAAAAATCCAAAAAAAAAAAAAATCGGTCCCCAAGTACTTACACCCAAAATTTTCGAGTCCTAGTAGATTCTGGTTGAAATGGGCTTACAATAAAACTATTTCATTAAATGAATTTTTACATTGATTTTATTGTTATTGGTTGTGAATCAAACCATATTAGACAAAAATCCAAAAAAAAAAATTCGGACCCCAAGTACTTACACCAAAAGACACTTACACCTAGATTCTGGTTGAAATGGGCTTACAACAAAACTATTTCGTTAAATGAATTTTTACATTGATTTTATTGTTTTTGGTTGTGAATCAAACCATATTAGACAAAAATCCAAAAAAAAATCGGACCCCAAGTACTTACACCCAAAATTTTCGAGTCCTAGCAGATTCTGGTTGAAATGGGCTTACAACAAAACTATTTCGTTAAATGAATTTTTACATTGATTTTATTGTTTTTGGTTGTGAATCAAACCATATTAGACAAAAATCCATAAAAAAAAAATCAGACCCCAAGTACCTACACCCTAAATTTTCGAGTCCTAGTAGATTCTGGTTGAAATGGGCTTACAACAAAACTATTTCGTTAAATGAATTTTTACATTGATTTTATTGTTTTTGGTTGTGAATCAAAGCGTATTAGTAGATTCTGGTTAAAATGGGCTTACAACAAAACTATTTCGTTAAATGAATTTTTACATTGATTTTATTGTTTTTGGTTGTGAATCAAACCATATTAGACAAAAATCCAAAAATTGCAAAATCGGACCCCAAGTACTTACACAAAAAAATTTTCGAGTCCTAGTAGATTCTGGTTGAAATGGGCTTACAACAAAACTATTTCGTTAAATGAATTTTTTACATTGATTTTATTGTTTTTGGTTGTGAATCAAACCATATTAGAAAAAAACCCAAAAAAAAACCGGACCCCAAGTACTTACACCCAAAATTTTCGAGTCCTAGTAGATTCTGGTTGAAATGGGCTTACAACAAAACTATTTCGTTAAATGAATTTTTACATTGATTTTATTGTTTTTGGTTGTGAATCAAACCATATTAGACAAAAATCCATAAAAAAAATCAGACCCCAAGTACCTACACCCAAAATTTTCCAGTCCTAGTAGATTCTGGTTGAAATGTTACAACAAAACTATTTCGTTAAATGAATTTTTACATTGATTTTATTGTTTTTGGTTGTGAATCAAACCATATTAGACAAAAATCAAAAAAAAAATCGAACCCCAAGTACTTACACTCAAAATTTTCGAGTCCTAGTAGATTCTGGTTGAAATGGGCTTACAACAAAACTATTTCGTTAAATGAATTTTTACATTGATTTTATTGTTTTTGGTTGTGAACCAAACCATATTAGACAAAAATCCAAAAAAAAAAAATCGGACCCCAAGTACTTACACCCAAAATTTTCGAGTACTAGTAGATTCTGGTTGAAATGGGCTTACAACAAAACTATTTCGTTAAATGAATTTTTACATTGATTTTATTGTTTTTGGTTGTGAATCAAACTATATTAGACAAAAATCCAAAAAAAAAAATCGGACCCCAAGTACTTACACCCAAAATTTTCGAGTCCTAGTAGATTCTGGTTGAAATGGGCTTACAACAAAACTATTTCGTTAAATGAATTTTTACATTGATTTTATTGTTTTTGGTTGTGAATCAAACCATATTAGACAAAAATCCAAAAAAAAATCGGACCTCAAGTACTTACACCCAAAATTTTCGAGTCCTAGTAGATTCTGGTTGAAATGGGCTTACAACAAAACTATTTCGTTAAATGAATTTTTACATTGATTTTATTGTTTTTGGTTGTGAATCAAACCATATTAGACAAAAATCCAAAAAAAAAAAAAAATTGGACCCCAAGTACTTACACCCAAAATTTTCGAGTCCTAGTAGATTCTGGTTGAAATGGGCTTACAACAAAACTATTTCGTTAAATGAATTTTTACATTGATTTTATTGTTTTTGGTTGTGAATCAAACCATATTAGACGAAAATCCAAAAAAAAAATCGGACCCCAAGTACTTACACCAAAAATTTTCGAGTCCTAGTAGATTCTGGTTGAAATGGGCTTACAACAAAACTATTTCGTTAAATGAATTTTTACATTGATTTTATTGTTTTTGGTTGTAAATCAAAGCATTTTAGACAAAAATCCAAAAAAAAAAACCGGACCCCAAGTACTTACACCCAAAATTTTCGAGTCCTAGTAGATTCTCTTTGAAATGGGCTTACAACAAAACTATTTCGTTAAATGAATTTTTACATTGATTTTATTGTTTTTGGTTGTGAATCAAACCATATTAGACAAAAAATTCAAAAAAAAATCGGACCCTAAGTACTTACACCCAAAATTTCGAGTCCTAGTAGATTCTGGTTGAAATGGGCTTACAACAAAACTATTTCGTTAAATGAATTTTTACATTGATTTTATTGTTTTTGGTTGTGAATCAAACCATATTAGACAAAAATCAAAAAAAAAAAAAATCGGACCAATAGTGCTTACACCCAAAATTTACTAGTAGGAGATTCTGGTTGAAATGGGCTTACAACAAAACTATTTCGTTAAATGAATTTTTACATTGATTTTATTGTTTTTGGTTGTGAATCAAACCATATTAGACAAAAATCCAAAAATTGCAAAATCGGACCCCAAGTACTTACACCCAAAATTTTCGAGTCCTAGTAGATTCTGGTTGAAATGGGCTTACAACAAAACTATTTCGTTAAATGAATTTTTACATTGATTTTATTTGTTTTTGGTTGTGAATCAAACCATATTAGACAAAAATCCAAAAAAAAAATCGGACCTCAAGTACTTACACCCAAAATTTTCGAGTCCTAGTAGATTCTGGTTGAAATGGGCTTACAACAAAACTATTTCGTTAAATGAATTTTTACATTGATTTTATTGTTTTTGGTTGTGAATCAAACCATATTAGACAAAAATCCAAAAAAAAAAAATTGGACCCCAAGTACTTACACCCAAAATTTTCGAGTCCTAGTAGATTCTGGTTGAAATGGGCTTACAACAAAACTATTTCGTTAAATGAATTTTTACATTGATTTTATTGTTTTTGGTTGTGAATCAAACCATATTAGACAAAAATCCATAAAAAAAAATCAGACCCCAAGTACCTACACCCAAAATTTTCGAGTCCTAGTAGATTCTGGTTGAAATGGGCTAACAACAAAACTATTTCGTTAAATGAATTTTTACATTGATTTTATTGTTTTTGGTTGTGAATCAAACCATATTAGACAAAAATCCATAAAAAAAAAATCAGACCCCAAGTACCTACACCCAAAATTTTCGAGTCCTAGTAGATTCTGGTTGAAATGGGCTTACAACTAAACTATTTCGTTAAATGAATTTTTACATTGATTTTATTGTTTTTGGTTGTGAATCAAACCATATTAGACAAAAATCAAAAAAAAAAAATTCGGACCAATAGTGCTTACACCCAAAATTTACGAGTAGTAGGAGATTCTGGTTGAAATGGGCTTACAACAAAACTATTTCGTTAAATGAATTTTTACATTCATTTTATTGTTTTTGGTTGTGAATCAAACTATATTAGACAAAAATCCAAAAAAAAAAAAATCGGACCCCAAGTACTTACACCCAAAATTTTCGAGTACTAGTAGATTCTGGTTGAAATGGGCTTACAACAAAACTATTTCGTTAAATGAATTTTTACATTGATTTTATTGTTTTTGGTTGTGAATCAAACCATATTAGACAAAAATCCAAAAATTGCAAAATCGGACCCCAAGTACTTACACCCAAAATTTTCGAGTCCTAGTAGATTCTGGTTGAAATGGGCTTACAACAAAACTATTTCGTTAAATGAATTTTTACATTGATTTTATTGTTTTTGGTTGTGAATCAAACCATATTAGACAAAAATCCAAAAAAAAAATCGGACCCCAAGTACTTACACCCAAAATTTTCGAGTCCTAGTAGATTCTGGTTAAAATGGGCTTACAACAAAACTATTTCGTTAAATGAATTTTGACATTGATTTTATTGTTTTTGGTTGTGAATCAAACCATATTAGACAAAAATCCAAAAAAAAAAAATTGGACCCCAAGTACTTACACCCAAAATTTTCGAGTCCTAGTAGATTCTGGTTGAAATGGGCTTACAACAAAACTATTTCGTTAAATGAATTTTTACATTGATTTTATTGTTTTTGGTTGTGAATCAAACCATATTAGACAAAAATCCATAAAAAAAAAATCAGACCCCAAGTACCTACACAAAAAATTTTCGAGTCCTAGTAGATTCTGGTTGAAATGGGCTTACAACAAAACTATTTCGTTAAATGAATTTTTACATTGATTTTATTGTTTTTGGTTGTGAATCAAAGCATATTAGACAAAAATCCAAAAAAAAAAAATCGGACCCCTAGTACTTACACCCAAAATTTTCGAGTCCTAGTAGATTCTGGTTAAAATGGGCTTACAACAAAACTATTTCGTTAAATGAATTTTTACATTGATTTTATTGTTTTTGGTTGTGAATCAAACCATATTAGACAAAAATCCTAAAATTGCAAAATCGGACCCCAAGTACTTACACCCAAAATTTTCGAGTCCTAGTAGATTCTGGTTGAAATGGGCTTACAACAAAACTATTTCGTTAAATGAATTTTTACATTGATTTTATTGTTTTTGGTTGTGAATCAAACCATATTAGACAAAAATCCAAAAATTGCAAAATCGGACCCCAAGTACTTACACCCAAAATTTTCGAGTCCTAGTAGATTCTGGTTTAAATGGGCTTACAACAAAACTATTTCGTTAAATGAATTTTTACATTGATTTTATTGTTTTTGGTTGTGAATCAAACCATATTAGACAAAAATCCAAAAAAAAACCGGACCCCAAGTACTTACACCCAAAATTTTCGAGTCCTAGTAGATTCTGGTTGAAATGGGCTTACAACAAAACTATTTCGTTAAATGAATTTTTACATTGATTTTATTGTTTTTGGTTGTGAATCAAACCATATTAGACAAAAATCCAAAAAAAAAAAATTCGGACGCCTAGTGCTCACACCCAAAATTTTCGAGTAGTAGTAGATTCTGGTTGAAATGTTACAACAAAACTATTTCGTTAAATGAATTTTTACATTGATTTTATTGTTTTTGGTTGTGAATCAAACCATATTAGACAAAAATCAAAAAAAAAATCGAACCCCAAGTACTTACACTCAAAATTTTCGAGTCCTAGTAGATTCTGGTTGAAATGGGCTTACAACAAAACTATTTCGTTAAATGAATTTTTACATTGATTTTATTGTTTTTGGTTGTGAACCAAACCATATTAGACAAAAATCAAAAAAAAAAAATCGGACTCCAAGTACTTACACCCAAAACTTTCGAGTACTAGTAGATTCTGGTTGAAATGGGCTTACAACAAAACTATTTCGTTAAATGAATTTTTACATTGATTTTATTGTTTTTGGTTGTGAATCAAACTATATTAGACAAAAATCCAAAAAAAAAAAATTCGGACCCCAAGTACTTACACCCAAAATTTTCGAGTCCTAGTAGATTCTGGTTGAAATGGGCTTACAACAAAACTATTTCGTTAAATGAATTTTTACATTGATTTTATTGTTTTTGGTTGTGAATCAAACCATATTAGACAAAAATCCAAAAAAAAAATCGGACCTCAAGTACTTACACCCAAAATTTTCGAGTCCTAGTAGATTCTGGTTGAAATGGGCTTACAACAAAACTATTTCGTTAAATGAATTTTTACATTGATTTTATGTTTTTGGTTGTGAATCAAACCATATTAGACAAAAATCCAAAAAAAAAATTGGACCCCAAGTACTTACACCCAAAATTTTCGAGTCCTAGTAGATTCTGGTTGAAATGGGCTTACAACAAAACTATTTCGTTAAATGAATTTTTACATTGATTTTATTGTTTTTGGTTGTGAATCAAACCATATTAGACGAAAATCCAAAAAAAAAATCGGACCCCTAGTACTTACACCCAAAATTTTCGAGTCCTAGTAGATTCTGGTTGAAATGGGCTTACAACAAAACTATTTCGTTAAATGAATTTTTACATTGATTTTATTGTTTTTGGTTGTAAATCAAAGCATTTTAGACAAAAATCCAAAAAAAAAAAACCGGACCCCAAGTACTTACACCCAAAATTTTCGAGTCCTAGTAGATTCTCTTTGAAATGGGCTTACAACAAAACTATTTCGTTAAATGAATTTTTACATTGATTTTATTGTTTTTGGTTGTGAATCAAACCATATTAGACAAAAAATTTAAAAAAAAATCGGACCCCAAGTACTTACACCCAAAATTTCGAGTCCTAGTAGATTCTGGTTGAAATGGGCTTACAACAAAACTATTTCGTTAAATGAATTTTTACATTGATTTTATTGTTTTTGGTTGTGAATCAAACCATATTAGACAAAAATCAAAAAAAAAAAAATTCGGACCAATAGTGCTTACACCCAAAATTTACGAGTAGTAGGAGATTCTGGTTGAAATGGGCTTACAACAAAACTATTTCGTTAAATGAATTTTTACATTGATTTTATTGTTTTTGGTTGTGAATCAAACCATATTAGACAAAAATCCAAATAAAAAAAAATCGGACCCCAAGTACTTACACCCAAAATTTTCGAGTACTAGTAGATTCTGGTTGAAATGGGCTTACAACAAAACTATTTCGTTAAATGAATTTTTACATTGATTTAATTGTTTTTGGTTGTGAATCAAACCATATTAGACAAAAATTCAAGAAAAAAAAATCGGACCCCAAGTACTTACACCCAAAATTTTCGAGTCCTAGTAGATTCTGGTTGAAATTGGCTTACAACAAAACTATTTCGTTAAATGAATTTTTACATTGATTTTATTTGTTTTTGGTTGTGAATCAAACCATATTAGACAAAAATCCAAAAAAAAAATCGGACCTCAAGTACTTACACCCAAAATTTTCGAGTCCTAGTAGATTCTGGTTGAAATGGGCTTACAACAAAACTATTTCGTTAAATGAATTTTTACATTGATTTTATTGTTTTTGGTTGTGAATCAAACCATATTAGACAAAAATCCAAAAAAAAAAAATTGGACCCCAAGTATTTACACCCAAAATTTTCGAGTCCTAGTAGATTCTGGTTGAAATGGGCTTACAACAAAACTATTTCGTTAAATGAATTTTTACATTGATTTTATTGTTTTTGGTTGTGAATCAAACCATATTAGACAAAAATCCATAAAAAAAAAATCAGACCCCAAGTACCTACACCCAAAATTTTCGAGTCCTAGTAGATGCTGGTTGAAATGGGCTAACAACAAAACTATTTCGTTAAATGAATTTTTACATTGATTTTATTGTTTTTGGTTGTGAATCAAACCATATTAGACAAAAATCCATAAAAAAAAAATCAGACCCCAAGTACCTACACCCAAAATTTTCGAGTCCTAGTAGATTCTGGTTGAAATGGGCTTACAACTAAACTATTTCGTTAAATGAATTTTTACATTGATTTTATTGTTTTTGGTTGTGAATCAAACCATATTAGACAAAAATCCGTAAAAAAAAAAATTCGGACCAATAGTGCTTACACCCAAAATTTACGAGTAGTAGGAGATTCTGGTTGAAATGGGCTTACAACAAAACTATTTCGTTAAATGAATTTTTACATTGATTTTATTGTTTTTGGTTGTGAATCAAACCATATTAGACAAAAATCCAAAAAAAAAAAAATCGGACCCCAAGTACTTACACCCAAAATTTTCGAGTAACTAGCAGATTCTGGTTGAAATGGGCTTACAACAAAACTATTTCGTTAAATGAATTTTTACATTGATTTTATTGTTTTTGGTTGTGAATCAAACCATATTAGACAAAAACCCAAAAAAAAAAAAAATCGGACCCCAAGTACTTACACCCAAAATTTTCGAGTCCTAGTAGATTCTGGTTGAAATGGGCTTACAACAAAACTATTTCGTTAAATGAATTTTTACATTGATTTTATTGTTTTTGGTTGTGAATCAAACCATATTAGACAAAAATCCAAAAAAAAAATCGGACCTCAAGTACTTACACCAAAATTTTCGAGTCCTAGTAGATTCTGGTTGAAATGGGCTTACAACAAAACTATTTCGTTAAATGAATTTTTACATTGATTTTATTGTTTTTGGTTGTGAATAAAACCATATTAGACAAAAATCCAAAAAAAAAAAATTGGACCCCAAGTACTTACACCCAAAATTTTCGAGTCCTAGTAGATTCTGGTTGAAATGGGCTTACAACAAAACTATTTCGTTAAATGAATTTTTACATTGATTTTATTGTTTTTGGTTGTGAATCAAACCATATTAGACAAAAATCCATAAAAAAAAAATCAGACCCCAAGTACCTACACCCAAAATTTTCGAGTCCTAGTAGATTCTGGTTGAAATGGGCTAACAACAAAACTATTTCGTTAAATGAATTTTTACATTGATTTTATTGTTTTTGGTTGTGAATCAAACCATATTAGACAAAAATCCATAAAAAAAAAAATCAGACCCCAAGTACCTACACAAAAAATTTTCGAGTCCTAGTAGATTCTGGTTGAAATGGGCTTACAACAAAACTATTTCGTTAAATGAATTTTTACATTGATTTTATTGTTTTTGGTTGTGAATCAAAGCATATTAGACAAAAATCCAAAAAAAAAAATCGGACCCCTAGTACTTACACCCAAAATTTTCGAGTCCTAGTAGATTCTGGTTAAAATGGGCTTACAAACAAAACTATTTCGTTAAATGAATTTTTACATTGATTTTATTGTTTTTGGTTGTGAATCAATCCATATTAGACAAAAATCCAAAAAAAAATCGGACCCCAAGTAATTACACCCAAAATTTTCGAGTCCTAGTAGATTCTGGTTGAAATGGGCTTACAACAAAACTATTTCGTTAAATGAATTTTTACATTGATTTTATTGTTTTTGGTTGTGAATCAAACCATATTAGACAAAAATCCAAAAAAAACCGGACCCCAAGTACTTACACTCAAAATTTTCGAGTCCTAGTAGATTCTGGTTGAAATGGGCTTACAACAAAACTATTTCGTTAAATGAATTTTTACATTGATTTTATTGTTTTTGGTTGTGAATCAAACCATATTAGACAAAAATCCATAAAAAAAAAAATCAGACCCCAAGTACCTACACCCAAAATTTTCGAGTCCTAGTAGATTCTGGTTGAAATGGGCTTACAACAAAACTATTTCGTTAAATGAATTTTTACATTGATTTTATTGTTTTTGGTTGTGAATCAAACCATATTAGACAAAAATCCAAAAAAAAAAATCGAACCCCAAGTACTTACACTCAAAATTTCCGAGTCCCAGTAGATTCTGGTTAAAATGGGCTTACAACAAAACTATTTCGTTAAATGAATTTTTACATTGATTTTATTGTTTTTGGTTGTGAACCAAACCATATTAGACAAAAATCCAAAAAAAAAAAATCGGACCCCAAGTACTTACAGCCAAAATTTTCGAGTACTAGTAGATTCTGGTTGAAATGGGCTTACAACAAAACTATTTCGTTAAATGAATTTTTACATTGATTTTATTGTTTTTGGTTGTGAATCAAACTATATTAGACAAAAATCCAAAAAAAAAAAATCGGACCCCAAGTACTTACACCCAAAATTTTCGAATCCTAGTAGATTCTGGTTGAAATGGGCTTACAACAAAACTATTTCGTTAAATGAATTTTTACATTGATTTTATTGTTTTTGGTTGTGAATCAAACCATATTAGACAAAAATCCAAAAAAAAAATCGGACCTCAAGTACTTACACCCAAAATTTTCGAGTCCTATTAGATTCTGGTTGAAATGGGCTTACAACAAAACTATTTGGTTAAATGAATTTTTACATTGATTTTATTGTTTTTGGTTGTGAATCAAACCATATTAGACAAAAATCCAAAAAAAAAAAATTGGACCCCAAGTACTTACACCCAAAATTTTCGAGTCCTAGTAGATTCTGGTTGAAATGGGCTTACAACAAAACTATTTCGTTAAATGAATTTTTACATTGATTTTGTTGTTTTTGGTTGTGAATCAAACCATAATAGACGAAAATCCAAAAAAAAAAATCGGACCCCAAGTACTTACACCCAAAATTTTCGAGTCCTAGTAGATTCTGGTTGAAATGGGCTTACAACAAAACTATTTCGTTAAATGAATTTTTACATTGATTTTATTGTTTTTGGTTGTAAATCAAAGCATTTTAGACAAAAATCCAAAAAAAAACCGGACCCCAAGTACTTACACCCAAAATTTTCGAGTCCTAGTAGATTCTCTTTGAAATGGGCTTACAACAAAACTATTTCGTTAAATGAATTTTTACATTGATTTTATTGTTTTTGGTTGTGAATCAAACCATATTAGACAAAAATCCAAAAAAAAATCGGACCCCAAGTACTTACACCCAAAATTTCGAGTCCTAGTAGATTCTGGTTGAAATGGGCTTACAACAAAACTATTTCGTTAAATGAATTTTTACATTGATTTTATTGTTTTTGGTTGTGAATCAAACCATATTAGACAAAAATCAAAAAAAAAAAAATTCGGACCAATAGTGCTTACACTCAAAATTTACGAGTAGTAGGAGATTCTGGTTGAAATGGGCTTACAACAAAACTATTTCGTTAAATGAATTTTTACATTGATTTTATTGTTTTTGGTTGTGAATCAAACCATATTAGACAAAAATCCAAAAAAAAAAATCGGACTCCAAGTACTTACACCCAAAATTTTCGAGTACTAGTAGATTCTGGTTGAAATGGGCTTACAACAAAACTATTTCGTTAAATGAATTTTTACATTGATTTTATTGTTTTTGGTTGTGAATCAAACCATATTAGACAAAAATCCAAAAAAAAAAAAATCGGACCCCAAGTACTTACACCCAAAATTTTCGAGTCCTAGTAGATTCTGGTTGAAATGGGCTTACAACAAAACTATTTCGTTAAATGAATTTTTACATTGATTTTATTGTTTTTGGTTGTGAATCAAACCATATTAGACAAAAATCCAAAAAAAAAATTCGGACCTCAAGTACTTACACCCAAAATTTTCGAGTCCTAGTAGATTCTGGTTGAAATGGGCTTACAACAAAACTATTTCGTTAAATGAATTTTTACATTGATTTTATTGTTTTTGGTTGTGAATCAAACCATATTAGACAAAAATCCAAAAAAAAAAAATTGGACCCCAAGTACTTACACCCAAAATTTTCGAGTCCTAGTAGATTCTGGTTGAAATGGGCTTACAACAAAACTATTTCGTTAAATGAATTTTTACGTTGATTTTGTTGTTTTTGGTTGTGAATCAAACCATATTAGACGAAAATCCAAAAAAAAAATCGGACCCCAAGTACTTACACACAAAATTTTCGAGTCCTAGTAGATTCTGGTTGAAATGGGCTTACAACAAAACTATTTCGTTAAATGAATTTTTACATTGATTTTATTGTTTTTGGTTGTAAATTAAAGCATTTCAGACAAAAATCCAAAAAAAAAATCGGACCCCAAGTACTTACACCCAAAATTTTCGAGTCCTAGTAGATTCTCTTTGAAATGGGCTTACAACAAAACTATTTCGTTCAATGAATTTTTACATTGATTTTATTGTTTTTGGTTGTGAATCAAACCATATTAGACAAAAATCCAAAAAAAAAAATTCGGACCCCAAGTACTTACACCCAAAATTTTAAAGTCCTAGTAGATTCTGGTTGAAATGGGCTTACAACAAAAGTATTTCGTTAAATGAATTTTTACATTGATTTTATTGTTTTTGGTTGTGAATCAAAGCATATTAGACAAAAATCCAAAAAAAAAAAATCGGACTCCAAGTACTTACACCCAAAATTTTCGAGTCCTAGTAGATTCTGGTTGAAATGGGCTTACAACAAAACTATTTCGTTAAATGAATTTTTACATTGATTTTATTGTTTTTGGTTGTGAATCAAACCATATTAGACAAAAATCCATAAAAAAAATCAGACCCCAAGAACCTACACCCAAAATTTTCGAGTCCTAGTAGATTCTGGTTGAAATGGGCTTACAACAAAACTATTTCGTTAAATGAATTTTTACATTGATTTTATTGTTTTTGGTTGTGAATCAAACCATATTAGACAAAAATCCAAAAAAAAAAAAATCGGACCCCAAGTACTTACACCCAAAATTTTCGAGTCCTAGTAGATTCTGGTTGAAATGGGCTTACAACAAAACTATTCGGTTAAATGAATTTTTACATTGATTTTGTTGTTTTTGGTTGTGAATCACACCATATTAGACAAAAATCCAATCAAAAAAAATCGGACCCCAAGTACTTACACCCAAAATTTTCGAGTCCTAGTAGATTCTGGTTGAAATGGGCTTACAACAAAACTATTTCGTTAAATGAATTTTTACATTGATTTTATTGTTTTTGGTTGTGAATCAAAGCATTTTAGACAAAAATCCAAAAAAAAAATCGGACCCCAAGTACTTAGACCCAAAATTTTCGAGTCCTAGTAGATTCTGGTTGAAATGGGCTTACAACAAAACTATTTCGTTAAATGAATTTTTACATTGATTTAATAAAACCATATTAGACAAAAATCCAAAAAAAAAATCGAACCCCAAGTACTTACACCCAAAATTTTCGAGTCCTAGTAGATTCTGGTTGAAATGGGCTTACAACAAAACTATTTCGTTAAATGAATTTTTACATTGATTTTATTGTTTTTGTTTGTGAATCAAACCATATTAGACAAAAATTCAAAAAAAAAATCGGACCCCAAGTACTTACACCCAAAATTTTCGAGTCCTAGTAGATTCTGGTTGAAATGGGCTTACAAAAAAACTATTTCGTTAAATGAATTTTTACATTGATTTTATTGTTTTTGGTTGTGAATCAAACCATATTAGACAAAAATCAAAAAAAAAAAATCGGACCCCAAGTACGTTCACCCAAAATTTTCGAGTCCTAGTAGATTCTGGTTGAAATGGGCTTACAACAAAACTATTTCGTTAAATGAATTTTTACATTGATTTTATTGTTTTTGGTTGTGAATCAAACCATATTAGACAAAAATCCAAAAAAAAAATCGGACCTCAAGTACTTACACCCAAAATTTTCGAGTCCTAGTAGATTCTGGTTGAAATGGGCTTACAACAAAAGTATTTCGTTAAATGAATTTTTACATTGATTTTATTGTTTTTGGTTGTGAATCAAACCATATTAGACAAAAATCCAAAAAAAAAAAATTTGGACCCCAAGTACTTACATCCAAAATTTTTGAGTCCTAGTAGATTCTGGTTGAAATGGGCTTACAACAAAACTATTTCGTTAATTGAATTTTTACATTGATTTTGTTGTTTTTGGTTGTGAATCAAACCATATTAGACAAATATCCAAAAAAAAAATCGGACCCCAAATACTTACACCCAAAATTTTCGAGTCCTAGTAGATTCTGGTTGGAATGGGCTTACAACAAAACTATTTCGTTAAATGAATTTTTACATTGATTTTATTGTTTTTGGTTGTGAATCAAAGCATTTTAGACAAAAATTCAAAAAAAAAAAATCGGACCCCAAGTACTTACACCCCAAAATTTTCGAGTAGTAGTGGATTCTGGTTGAAATAGGATTACAACAAAACTATTTCGTTAAATGAATTTTTACATTGATTTTATTGTTTTTGGTTGTGAATCAAACAATATTAGACAAAAATCCGTAAAAAAAAAATCAGACCCCAAGTACCTACACCCAAAATTTTCGAGTCCTAGTAGATTCTGGTTGAAATGGGCTTACAACAAAACTATTTCGTTAAATGAATTTTTACATTGATTTTATTGTTTTTGGTTATGAATCAAAGCATATTAGACAAAAATCAAAAAAAAATCGGACCACAAGTACTTACACCCAAAATTTTCGAGTCCTAGTAGATCCTGGTTGAAATGGGCTTACAACAAAACTATTTCGTTAAATGAATTTTTACATTGATTTTATTGTTTTTGGTTGTGAATCAAACCATATTAGACAAAAATCCAAAAAAAAAAATCTGACCCCAAGTACTTACACCCAAAATTTTCGAGTCCTAGTAGATTCTGGTTGAAATGGGCTTACAACAAAACTATTTCGTTAAATGAATTTTTACATTGATTTTATTGTTTTTGGTTGTGAATCAAACCATATTAGACAAAAATCCAAAAAAAAAAAAAAATCGGACCCCAAGTACTTACACCCAAAATTTTCGAGTCCTAGTAGATTCTGGTTGAAATGGGCTTACAACAAAACTATTTCGTTAAATGAATTTTTACATTGATTTTATTGTTTTTGGTTGTGAATCAAACCATATTAGACAAAAATCCAAAAAAAAAAAAATTGGACCCCAAGTACTTACACCCAAAATTTTCGAGTCCTAGTAGATTCTGGTTGAAATGGGCTTACAACAAAACTATTTCGTTAAATGAATTTTTACATTGATTTTGTTGTTTTTGGTTGTGAATCAAACTATATTAGACGAAAATCCAAAAAAAAAAATCGGACCCCAAGTACTTACACACAAAATTTTCGAGTCCTAGTAGATTCTGGTTGAAATGGGCTTACAACAAAACTATTTCGTTAAATGAATTTTTACATTGATTTTATTGTTTTTGGTTGTAAATTAAAGCATTTCAGACAAAAATCCAAAAAAAAAATCGGACCCCAAGTACTTACACCCAAAATTTTCGAGTCCTAGTAGATTCTGGTTGAAATGGGCTTACAACAAAACTATTTCGTTAAATGAATTTTTACATTGATTTTATTGTTTTTGGTTGTGAATCAAACCATATTAGACAAAAATCCAAAAAAAAAAAATCGGACCCCAAGTACTTACACCCAAAATTTTCGAGTACTAGTAGATTCTGGTTGAAATGGGCTTACAACAAAACTATTTCGTTAAATGAATTTTTACATTGATTTTATTGTTTTTGGTTGTGAATCAAACCATATTAGACAAAAAATTCAAAAAAAAATCGGACCCCAAGTACTTACACCCAAAATTTCGAGTCCTAGTAGATTCTGGTTGAAATGGGCTTACAACAAAACTATTTCGTTAAATGAATTTTTACATTGATTTTATTGTTTTTGGTTGTGAATCAAACCATATTAGACAAAAATCAAAAAAAAAAAAATTCGGACCAATAGTGCTTACACCCAAAATTTACGAGTAGTAGGAGATTCTGGTTGAAATGGGCTTACAACAAAACTATTTCGTTAAATGAATTTTTACATTGATTTTATTGTTTTTGGTTGTGAATCAAACCATATTAGACAAAAATCCAAAAAAAATCGGACCCCAAGTACTTACACCCAAAATTTTCGAGTACTAGTAGATTCTGGTTGAAATGGGCTTACAACAAAACTATTTCGTTAAATGAATTTTTACATTGATTTTATTGTTTTTGGTTGTGAATCAAACCATATTAGACAAAAATCCAAAAAAAAAAAAATCGGACCCCAAGTACTTACACCCAAAATTTTCGAGTCCTAGTAGATTCTGGTTGAAATGGGCTTACAACAAAACTATTTCGTTAAATGAATTTTTACATTGATTTTATTTGTTTTTGGTTGTGAATCAAACCATATTAGACAAAAATCCAAAAAAAAAATCGGACCTCAAGTACTTACACCCAAAATTTTCGAGTCCTAGTAGATTCTGGTTGAAATGGGCTTACAACAAAACTATTTCGTTAAATGAATTTTTACATTGATTTTATTGTTTTTGGTTGTGAATCAAACCATATTAGACAAAAATCCAAAAAAAAAAAAAATTGGACCCCAAGTATTTACACCCAAAATTTTCGAGTCCTAGTAGATTCTGGTTGAAATGGGCTTACAACAAAACTATTTCGTTAAATGAATTTTTACATTGATTTTATTGTTTTTGGTTGTGAATCAAACCATATTAGACAAAAATCCATAAAAAAAAAATCAGACCCCAAGTACCTACACCCAAAATTTTCGAGTCCTAGTAGATTCTGGTTGAAATGGGCTAACAACAAAACTATTTCGTTAAATGAATTTTTACATTGATTTTATTGTTTTTGGTTGTGAATCAAACCATATTAGACAAAAATCCATAAAAAAAAATCAGACCCCAAGTACCTACACCCAAAATTTTCGAGTCCTAGTAGATTCTGGTTGAAATGGGCTTACAACAAAACTATTTCGTTAAATGAATTTTTACATTGATTTTATTGTTTTTGGTTATGAATCAAAGCATATTAGACAAAAATCAAAAAAAAATCGGACCACAAGTACTTACACCCAAAATTTTCGAGTCCTAGTAGATTCTGGTTGAAATGCGCTTACAACAAAACTATTTCGTTAAATGAATTTTTACATTGATTGTATTGTTTTTGGTTGTGAATCAAACCATATTAGACAAAAATCCAAAAAAAAAAAAATCTGACCCCAAGTACTTACACCCAAAATTTTCGAGTCCTAGTAGATTCTGGTTGAAATGGGCTTACAACAAAACTATTTCGTTAAATGAATTTTTACATTGATTTTATTGTTTTTGGTTGTGAATCAAACCATATTAGACAAAAATCCAAAAAAAAAAAAAATCGGACCCCAAGTACTTACACCCAAAATTTTCGAGTCCTAGTAGATTCTGGTTGAAATGGGCTTACAACAAAACTATTTCGTTAAATGAATTTTTACATTGATTTTATTGTTTTTGGTTGTGAATCAAACCATATTAGACCAAAATCCAAAAAAAAAAAAATTGGACCCCAAGTACTTACACCCAAAATTTTCGAGTCCTAGTAGATTCTGGTTGAAATGGGCTTACAACAAAACTATTTCGTTAAATGAATTTTTACATTGATTTTACTGTTTTTGGTTATGAATCAAAGCATATTAGACAAAAATCAAAAAAAAAATCGGACCACAAGTACTTACACCCAAAATTTTCGAGTCCTAGTAGATTCTGGTTGAAATGGGCTTACAACAAAACTATTTCGTTAAATGAATTTTTACATTGATTTTATTGTTTTTGGTTGTGAATCAAACCATATTAGACAAAAATCCAAAAAAAAAAAATCTGACCCCAAGTACTTACACCCAAAATTTTCGAGTCCTAGTAGATTCTGGTTGAAATGGGCTTACAACAAAACTATTTCGTTAAATGAATTTTTACATTGATTTTATTGTTTTTGGTTGTGAATCAAACCATATTAGACAAAAATCCAAAAAAAAAAATCGGACCTCAAGTACTTACACCCAAAATTTTCGAGTCCTAGTAGATTCTGGTTGAAATGGGCTTACAACAAAACTATTTCGTTAAATGAATTTTTACATTGATTTTATTGTTTTTGGTTGTGAATCAAACCATATTAGACAAAAATCAAAAAAAAAAAAAAATTCGGACCAATAGTGCTTACACCCAAAATTTACGAGTAGTAGGAGATTCTGGTTGAAATGGGCTTACAACAAAACTATTTCGTTAAATGAATTTTTACATTGATTTTATTGTTTTTGGTTGTGAATCAAACCATATTAGACAAAAATCCAAAAAAAATCGGACCCCAAGTACTTACACCCAAAATTTTCGAGTACTAGTAGATTCTGGTTGAAATGGGCTTACAACAAAACTATTTCGTTAAATGAATTTTTACATTGATTTTATTGTTTTTGGTTGTGAATCAAACCATATTAGACAAAAATCCAAAAAAAAAAAAATCGGACCCCAAGTACTTACACCCAAAATTTTCGAGTCCTAGTAGATTCTGGTTGAAATGGGCTTACAACAAAACTATTTCGTTAAATGAATTTTTACATTGATTTTATTTGTTTTTGGTTGTGAATCAAACCATATTAGACAAAAATCCAAAAAAAAAATCGGACCTCAAGTACTTACACCCAAAATTTTCGAGTCCTAGTAGATTCTGGTTGAAATGGGCTTACAACAAAACTATTTCGTTAAATGAATTTTTACATTGATTTTATTGTTTTTGGTTGTGAATCAAACCATATTAGACAAAAATCCAAAAAAAAAAAAATTGGACCCCAAGTATTTACACCCAAAATTTTCGAGTCCTAGTAGATTCTGGTTGAAATGGGCTTACAACAAAACTATTTCGTTAAATGAATTTTTACATTGATTTTATTGTTTTTGGTTGTGAATCAAACCATATTAGACAAAAATCCATAAAAAAAAAATCAGACCCCAAGTACCTACACCCAAAATTTTCGAGTCCTAGTAGATTCTGGTTGAAATGGGCTAACAACAAAACTATTTCGTTAAATGAATTTTTACATTGATTTTATTGTTTTTGGTTGTGAATCAAACCATATTAGACAAAAATCCATAAAAAAAAAATCAGACCCCAAGTACCTACACCCAAAATTTTCGAGTCCTAGTAGATTCTGGTTGAAATGGGCTTACAACAAAACTATTTCGTTAAATGAATTTTTACATTGATTTTATTGTTTTTGGTTGTGAATCAAACCATATTAGACAAAAATCCAAAAAAAAAAAAAAATCTGACCCCAAGTACTTACACCCAAAATTTTCGAGTCCTAGTAGATTCTGGTTGAAATGGGCTTACAACAAAACTATTTCGTTAAATGAATTTTTACATTGATTTTATTGTTTTTGGTTGTGAATCAAACCATATTAGACAAAAATCCAAAAAAAAAAAAAAATCGGACCCCAAGTACTTACACCCAAAATTTTCGAGTCCTAGTAGATTCTGGTTGAAATGGGCTTACAACAAAACTATTTCGTTAAATGAATTTTTACATTGA
>CAKOBK010000827.1:5000-7500 GCA_932526605.1 Nephrotoma flavescens
CGTTCAAAATGTTGATGTTCATGTGTCCTGCAGTTCACATAACTTCACGCAGTTTGCTGCGTTCTTCATCGACCCACGAGCCTAGTGATCCCCCGCTAAGAGTGATATTTTTTTTAATGTTAAGCAATAATATATTACTCCATTGGTAAAGCGAAATACTTTAATCAATAACGTAATTATATAAAAATAAATTACGTATTTGAACTTCTCAATGGTACTGTATATTCTTAAATATGATCAAAAATTCTTTAATGATCCTTCCGCAGGTTCACCTACGGAAACCTTGTTACGACTTTTACTTCCTCTAAATATACAAGTTCGGTCAACTTTGGTAAAACAACCACAACACAAGAAGCATCACGGTGATCACCTCTGAGGACCTCACTAACATATTCAATCGGTAGTAGCGACGGGCGGTGTGTACAAAGGGCAGGGACGTAATCAATGCGAGCTTATGACCCGCACTTACTGGGAATTCCAGGTTCATGTGAACAGTTTCAGTCCACAATCCCAACCACGAAGGTGGTTCAGCGGTTTACCCGGTCTTTTTAGACTAGGAGGACACGTTGATACCTTCATTGTAGCGCGCGTGCAGCCCAGGACATCTAAGGGCATCACAGACCTGTTATTGCTCAATCTCATATTGCTAGACGCAATTTGTCTATTTAAGAAGCAAGTGTCTTATTAAGACAAACCACCAGGTATGACTCCACCTACAGACAATTCTTACGTATTAAGACCACTCCTCGTGAGAAGAATGGATAACAGAGGCAAAAATGTATGCAAAGTTTCAACGTCATAACCCTGCCGGCATCTAGTTAAGAAATTTGAGTCTCGTTCGTTATCGGAATTAACCAGACAAATCACTCCACGAACTAAGAACGGCCATGCACCACCACCCATAGATTCGAGAAAGAGCTATTAATCTGTCTTACTCATTTATGTTCGGACCTGGTAAGTTTCCCCGTGTTGAGTCAAATTAAGCCGCAGGCTCCACTCCTGGTGGTGCCCTTCCGTCAATTCCTTTAAGTTTCAACTTTGCAACCATACTTCCCCCGGAGCCCAAAAGCTTTGGTTTCCCGGAAAGCGACTGAAAGAGCCATATATGTAGCTCCATCCAATTGCTAGCTGGCATCGTTTATGGTTAGAACTAGGGCGGTATCTGATCGCCTTCGAACCTCTAACTTTCGTTCTTGATTAATGAAAACATCTTTGGCAAATGCTTTCGCTTATGTTAGTCTTACGACGGTCCACGAATTTCACCTCTCGCGCCGTAATACTAATGCCCCCAACTGCTTCTATTAATCATTACGTCTTGATCTAAAAACCAATTGAAAATAGAACAGACGTCTTATTCCATTATTCCATGCAGAGAATATTTAGGCACAAATGGCCTGCTTTAAGCACTCTAATTTGTTCAAAGTAATTGTACTGTTCTAGACCAGCACTCGGTAAAGAGCACTAATTTAGATTTATTACGTGGATAAACTTACGCTTAAACCACTACAGTAATACGTCATAGCATCAAGATGATGTACGAACCCAGTTACGGTGTACCACCTGTGCTTGACACAAGTTCAACTACGAACGTTTTAACCGCAACAACTTTAATATACGCTATTGGAGCTGGAATTACCGCGGCTGCTGGCACCAGACTTGCCCTCCAATTGTTCCTTGTTAAAGGATTTAAAGTGTACTCATTCCAATTACAGGGCCTCGGATTGAGTCCTGTATTGTTATTTTTCGTCACTACCTCCCCGTGCTGGGATTGGGTAATTTACGCGCCTGCTGCCTTCCTTAGATGTGGTAGCCGTTTCTCAGGCTCCCTCTCCGGAATCGAACCCTGATTCCCCGTTACCCGTTGCAACCATGGTAGTCCTAGATACTACCATCAATAGTTGATAGGGCAGACATTTGAAAGATCTATCGCCGGTACAGGACCATGCGATCTACATGTTATTCAGATTCATCTTATAAACGATACAGTATATAAATATACCTTAATGTATCGATTGATTTTAATCTAATAAAAGCACACGTTCCTTGCGGTCCGTGATTATTTGCATGTATTAGCTCTAGAATTACCACAGTTATCCATGTAACTATGTATACGATCTAATAAATCATAACTGATATACTGAGCCTTTTGCGGTTTCTCTATTCGAGAGTGTGTACTTAGACATGCATGGCTTAATCTTTGAGACAAGCATATAACTACTGGCAGGATCAACCAGAATGTAAATTTGTTTTTTATCATAAAGCTTTTATACCTTATGAATATAGTTTACAAATGATTTTTATTATTTATTTTCAGGTTTTTTCAATTGGATTTTTAATACATTTTCATTCAGAATATATTTTTTCTTATTAAAGGTGCAAACCTTTTGTAGTATATTGTATGTGAATATGAATTTTGTTTTAATATATAAAATTCTCACACTAACCAAATAAAATTATGTTAATGGTAGAAACAATAATAAACATATTATATATTAAGATA
>CAKOBK010000827.1:12500-15000 GCA_932526605.1 Nephrotoma flavescens
CCCAAAGGTATCCCAAATCATTTCATTGCCGATATGATCGTTTACTCGAACTGCATTTATATAAAATAAACCGTTACGATATTCGCAGCAAATATGCTTGTACGATCAGATACATGTGTCATCATATTGGCAGATATTTTTATAGTTCCTTAAGAAACATTCACAAGTGAATGCGAAAGGAGCTTCATATAAAATCATTGACAAATATCTACATTTGTAGTATGTTGATAACACATCGCAATGTGATAATAGAAGAAAAGTGCATAATATAATTTCATGATAAAATCAATTATTATATCAATGAATCTCTTCTTTTACAAGTTCGGGTTCATTGGGTTTAACCTCTTAGTGGTTTCACGTACTGTTTAACTCTCTATTCAGAGTTCTTTTCAACTTTCCCTCACGGTACTTGTTCGCTATCGGTCTCGTGGTTATATTTAGTCTTAGATGGAGTTTACCACCAACTTAGTGCTGCACTATCAAGCAACACGACTCTCTAGAGATATCTTCTTAAACAAGATTATAGTTTCTACGGGCCTGGCACCCTCTATGGGTAAATGGCCCCATTCAAGATGGACTTGAACATATAATCAAAATGCCTAAGATAATAGATACTCCTTTACATTGAATTTCCATTCTACCAGTAATCAGTAGAAGAACTTAATGCTGGACTCTTCCCATTTCGCTCGCCGCTACTAAGGGAATCTTAGTTAATTTCTTTTCCTCTCCTAATTAATATGCTTAAATTCAGGAGGTAATCACATATGAGTTGAAGTCACAAGTTAGAATTGTGTTAATGAATGAACGGCGATTTAAAAACTATATCAGATATAATAAATGACTTACGTCTTTAACCGTCGTATTATTACACAAACTATAAGTAATACGATATTGTAAATATATATTATATTTACATATCAATAATTAATAAATAATAATTTATTTTGCTTATATTAGTGACCCTCAACCATATGTGGTCCAAGCAGAGTAACATGTACTATTAGCATGGACCGCAATATGCGTTCAAAATGTTGATGTTCATGTGTCCTGCAGTTCACATAACTTCACGCAGTTTGCTGCGTTCTTCATCGACCCACGAGCCTAGTGATCCCCCGCTAAGAGTGATATTTTTTTTAATGTTAAGCAATAATATATTACTCCATTGGTAAAGCGAAATACTTTAATCAATAACGTAATTATATAAAAATAAATTACGTATTTGAACTTCTCAATGGTACTGTATATTCTTAAATATGATCAAAAATTCTTTAATGATCCTTCCGCAGGTTCACCTACGGAAACCTTGTTACGACTTTTACTTCCTCTAAATATACAAGTTCGGTCAACTTTGGTAAAACAACCACAACACAAGAAGCATCACGGTGATCACCTCTGAGGACCTCACTAACATATTCAATCGGTAGTAGCGACGGGCGGTGTGTACAAAGGGCAGGGACGTAATCAATGCGAGCTTATGACCCGCACTTACTGGGAATTCCAGGTTCATGTGAACAGTTTCAGTCCACAATCCCAACCACGAAGGTGGTTCAGCGGTTTACCCGGTCTTTTTAGACTAGGAGGACACGTTGATACCTTCATTGTAGCGCGCGTGCAGCCCAGGACATCTAAGGGCATCACAGACCTGTTATTGCTCAATCTCATATTGCTAGACGCAATTTGTCTATTTAAGAAGCAAGTGTCTTATTAAGACAAACCACCAGGTATGACTCCACCTACAGACAATTCTTACGTATTAAGACCACTCCTCGTGAGAAGAATGGATAACAGAGGCAAAAATGTATGCAAAGTTTCAACGTCATAACCCTGCCGGCATCTAGTTAAGAAATTTGAGTCTCGTTCGTTATCGGAATTAACCAGACAAATCACTCCACGAACTAAGAACGGCCATGCACCACCACCCATAGATTCGAGAAAGAGCTATTAATCTGTCTTACTCATTTATGTTCGGACCTGGTAAGTTTCCCCGTGTTGAGTCAAATTAAGCCGCAGGCTCCACTCCTGGTGGTGCCCTTCCGTCAATTCCTTTAAGTTTCAACTTTGCAACCATACTTCCCCCGGAGCCCAAAAGCTTTGGTTTCCCGGAAAGCGACTGAAAGAGCCATATATGTAGCTCCATCCAATTGCTAGCTGGCATCGTTTATGGTTAGAACTAGGGCGGTATCTGATCGCCTTCGAACCTCTAACTTTCGTTCTTGATTAATGAAAACATCTTTGGCAAATGCTTTCGCTTATGTTAGTCTTACGACGGTCCACGAATTTCACCTCTCGCGCCGTAATACTAATGCCCCCAACTGCTTCTATTAATCATTACGTCTTGATCTAAAAACCAATTGAAAATAGAACAGACGTCTTATTCCATTATTCCATGCAGAGAATATTTAGGCACAAATGGCCTGCTTTAAGCACTCTAATTTGTTCAAAGTAATTGTACTGTTCTAGACCAGCACTCGGTAAAGAGCACTAATTTAGATTTATTACG
>CAKOBK010000828.1:0-84980 GCA_932526605.1 Nephrotoma flavescens
AATTCATACTGTTTGTTACGACTGTGTTGTCTGTAACAAGACATAATATTCGTTTACGCGTGACATCCCCATATTTTGTTAGATTTTATGTTTTTACTCTTGGTTTCTTGCCTCTGTGTTGTTGGTGTCTGAACGCGTTTCGTGTGGAGGGATTCTCGTATGTTTTTGTTCGTTTGGTTGGTAGTAAAACAAAAATGGGAGAGAGAGAGAACAATGCGAATCGAGTGTGTGCGTAAAGCAAAACATTCCATAAGAATGTTTTTCTTATATGCCTCTCGTTTATATCAATGCGAATTGATATAAATGAGAAACAGAGAAGAAAGACAATTCTTCTGGAATGTTTTGCGCGTCGTTTGTGCGGTGGGAGAATTTTTTTTTTTGTTTGTCATTCGAGTAGTGATTTTGATGAGATAAAGTTGTTTTTTTTAACGATTAAAACAAAGTATAGTGAATTTTTTTTAATTTATGAACGAGTGCGGAAACGCTCAAATATTTGATTTAAAAAAAAAATTATATGATTTAACAAGAAAAGTTATGTATAGAATAAATTTCGTAAATTTATAAAATAAAAAAGACAAGAATTATAGAAAATTGAACTGAACGCGTTTAATTTCTCAAGTGATTTTGTTTTTCGGGCGTATTCCAGTTTTGAAAATTGTTTCTGGTATATGAAATTAATCAGTGGATTTCGGAGGATTTTTTTGTGTGTCTCGTCTGATTTATACGGCTTAATTTTAAGAGGTTTAATTGCTACGAAGTTGCAAGAGACGCCTGGCATATACGAGCGGCAGTCCTGCGTCAGTGAATTAATTATTTCTACGATCATCAAAATAAGAACAAAGTTGAATAATTTATTTCCATGGATAACGGCGTTCATTATTGGTAAATCTCAGCAGATAACACCACGTGTACGAGTGTGTGATACGACCTCATTGTACGGGTGGCCAACCACGAGGCCAGCTGTGATTGTGTTGATTTATCGGTGTAGAATACCTCAACGCTACGGATTGCCAACCACGAGCCCAGTTGGTAATTATATTGATATCGGGGAGAGGCCCGCAACTAACGGTAGCCAACCGGCTATTGTTCGGTAATTATATTGATATCGGGGAGAGGCCCGCAACTAACGGTAGCCAACCGGCTATTGTTCGGTAATTAGATTGATATCGGGGAGAGGCCCGCAACATACGGATCGCCAACCGGCTATTCGATTTTTTTTTGGTATCGGTGAAAGGCACCGCAACGGTCCGGGTGGGGCAAGGCCACCTGAGGCATGACGGCCGCGCAAGGCCGCAACAATTTATATAAATTAAGGTACAATTTTTTTTATTTTTTTTCCATTTAAATTTTTTCGATTTTTTTTTACATTTATATATATATTTTTATATTTTATTAAATTTTTAAATTTTGTAATCGAGCGCCGCACAGCGGGTGCACGCTCGATGCGCATTGCTGTTCTCTCTCGCTCTCTATCTCGTTCCCTCCTTTCCTTTTTCTTCTTTTGTTGGGAAGTTGGTTTCCGTTTTGTTTTTTTTGGTTTTCTTTAAAACATATATATATATAAAAATAAAATGAATTATTAAATTTTTCCGGTGAGGTGTGATGGGAGCGGAGACTCCCTCTGTGTCGGTTTAGTGTTTGAGGTCCCTTGGTGCCCGCATCCAATTCCGTAACCAGGGCTTGGCCCCGTTTGAATTCGGATGGATGCGCGCACCAAGGCACCTCTTCCGTTATCATTTTTTTTATTTTTTTTATTTATTATTTGACTATCTGCTGTTCGTTCCTCAGGTTCCGGCCGACGAATTTCGGCGGAATCCGGGTTTTATTTATTATTTGCGTTTCCCCAACTTTCTGTTAATCACGGTGTAGGCCAGGAACCATGTAAGCCTCAAACCCCACGACCCTAGCAATTCTCGCTGAGAACTTAGCCGGCAAAAGATCACCGTGGAGGCCTCTGCATGTGTTTAAGTGAAATCTGCAGGTTGGCAGTAGCCAGCCTGTAACAGTGGCGCCCAAATCATTTCGCGAATTTTAATTTTTTTTGATTTTTTTTTATGATTTGTAGCTTCACTCCCTTTGGCGTGCGTGTCCAGCGCCGAAACCAGTGTTCTGCTCTGTTTGACTTCGCCTGGACGCGCACACCAAAGCCAGTCTCCCGGTGGACATCCCCCATCTGCGATCGCAACCAGCACGGGCTATTTGATTGCGCGTAGATGGGGGTGACATACCCCTATTCTTCAGACATCCGATTTCCGAGCTCTTTCCCATTTCCACTATGTGGTGTTTGATTGTGGTGGAGCTCGGATGTCATTTGTCTGGAGTTTAGCATAGCTTCATTTCTTCCCTTCCCCGAAGTTTCTCGACCGAAATTTGAGGAACAGAACAACAACCTTATTATTATATTATTATTATTATTTTTATTTTATTTTATTATTTAGCCGACACGGAGTGGGATCTCCCTCTCCCTCATCATACCATCCGTTTCGTATTTTTGAGTTAAATATATTTGGTTTTGATATGTTTATCTGATTTTTATTGGTATTTTGATAATATTTTTTTGAGTTGAGTTTTGCTTAATATTTTGTTATATTTGATTTTTTGATATTTTTGATTTTATTGGAATTGATTTTTGATATTTCGACATTTTGTTTGATTTTGATTTCGTATAAGGGTTGTACTGGAACCCCCGAGTACATTTAGTACTTCATTTTTTTTCCTATTTGTATCGTTTTTTTTGGATTTATTATTCTGCCACTTTGCCTCCTTATTGGGTGTGTTGGTAGTTTCGGTTTCTTTATATATACATATCTTTATTTTTGGTTTTTGTATTTCATTTTCAACGAGCCCCTCCAAATTAGGTTCTCATCGAAAAGCGCCACTTTGGAGGGTATCTCGTCGTAGCCGGGTTAAGCAATCGTGGGGATCCGGGCCCCACAAAATTTCACAAGGTAACCATTCCTTTTATCATTATTAATTGTTTTTACGTTTTATATAGTTATAGTGGGTGTGGAAATAATTATAAGTTCACTTTACTCTGAAACCTTCAGTTTCAAGTAAAGTCATCTTGAAATAAAATATTTTTGTATTATGTATTAAATTAATAAAGACTATGTCACTTTTTGTTTTCGCCAAATTAAATCGAGCGAGTTTATCCTTTCTATCCTGTCATCATCCAAAATGGATATCACCTTACTAGATCAAGATGAGTTGGGGCAAAACTTTACCGACCAGCCATTATTGTCTGAGAGCGGCCTCAATTACACTGGATCTCCTTCGGACATATCCATCGACATGTTCCTGTTTCAGGTAGACACCATCGCTTCGTCTCGCGGATTGTCCGACCAAACATTGCTATGTGAGCTACATACCATCCTGAAAGATATCGCCTTGCAGTGGTATTGGACATTCCGCAAACATAATCCGAACGCTACCTGGACAGATCTACGAAGCGGTATCATCGAGCGTTTTAAAGACCGTCGCAACAATTACGAAATCCGGCGAACCGTCGAGGCACGCAAACAACGACCCAATGAAAGTTTCCTAGATTTCTTCGATCAAGTGTGGAGTCTAACGCTACAATGTCGTACACCGTATTCGGACGAGGAGCTCATCGAAATTTTAATGGCGAACATGAAGCCAGAATTACAGTTTCATCTCACCGATCGTCGGTTTAGCACCATAAATGAGCTGATCAAAAGTTGCTCTGCTTGGGAGGAGTCTTTCAGGCGGATCAAAGCTACGGCGGACCCTGCAATCCATCCACGACGCGTGATCAATGAGTCATCAGACAGTCCGTATGATGATGTTGGAGCATATGACTCTCATGAGAATTATCTCTTGACTGATGTTCTGCCCGATAACTCAGTATCCGTAATTCACAAGGGGAGCAGGTTTCCATCGGCAGCAGCGAGACGTCCTGAAGGACAAATCTCAACAGACAACTCGAGATCAGGTTATATACAGCATTCGCATTACGGTAAAAATGTCGTCACCTCAACGGCCACTCAGACGGAGTGTACCGAGATCAAATCCACCTCCACCCAGACTGCTGATAGGACAGAGGATAGAGCCACTCAAACTGATCCAGAAGAATGCAGCAAGCAACACAAACGCGGAACTCCGCTCCCCGTCGAATCCGATGAAGAAGTAAACTCGTCTGTCAGTAATGATTCCTTTCCCGATCCTTCTTCCCTACCAAATTCCCCTTCCCTTCCTGTCGCTCTAAAGTTTTTCTATAATTCTCCGTCGTTAGCTAAGTTAGATCGTTTAAAACGTTCCAAGAAATATTGGAACCACCGCGCTACAATGAGAAACGACGTGATTTCCTCCGTTTTGTTCTCCGAGGGTAGTGACACTCGGCCTTACGCCCAGGTCTTTATCAATAAGATCCCGTTTAAGGGTCTTCTCGACAGCGGGGCGAGTGTCAGTGTTCTCGGGAATGGAGCGGAGAAAATCTTGTCGAATCCATTCGTAGAGTTTCATAATTTTCCATCCACGATAACTACCGCGAGTGGTCAAGTCCAACGAGTATTTGGTTACATACGAGCTAACGTCGAGTTTAATGGAATTACTCGAACCATGAATTTTTATGTTGTTCCTTCATTAGAACAACCGCTTTATTTGGGTATCGATTTTTGGAATCGTTTTGGAATTTCCCCAAAAATCTCCGCGCTAAATCGTTCGGACGAATTAGGTGAAACTACCAACACACCCAAATTTCATATTTTAACATCTGATGATCGTCGTAAATTGGATCTAATCCGCGAATGTTTCCCGAGCAGCGATATTTTAGGTTTGGGCCGCACATCCCTCATCACTCATATGATCGATGTCGGTTCCGCAAAACCAGTCAAACAACGTTTTTATTCCGTATCCCCAGCTATCCAGAAGCTTATGTATGCCGAGTTGGATAGGATGTTGTCTTTGGGGGTCATCGAGGAGTCACAAAGTTCCTGGTGTTCACCGGTCACGTTGGTGCGTAAGGCCAATGGCAAAGTTCGTTTGTGCTTGGATGCTAGAGAACTGAACAAGGCCACCGTCAAGGATGCGTATCCGCTGCCAATAATCAACGGATTGTTGGGTCGTTTGGGACACACCCGATTCATTTCGGCGATTGATTTGAAGGATGCCTTTTGGCAGATCCCACTCGACCCAGCATCCCGCGATAAAACAGCGTTTACGGTTCCTGGACGGCCCTTGTATCAGTTCAAGGTGATGCCGTTTGGCTTATGCAACGCCCCACAGACGCTTTGTCGCTTAATGCACCGCGTGATCCCGTACCAGCTACACGATAAGGTCTTTGTGTACCTCGATGACCTTCTGGTCACATCCTCCACTCTGGCCGAACATTTCGATTTGCTTCAACAGGTTGCTGGATATCTGTCGGATGCTGGTTTAACAATTAATTTGACCAAAAGCAAGTTTGTGTTGAAAGAAGTAGACTATTTAGGTTATATTGTGGGTGATGGTTGCCTCCGTACAAACCCAGACAAATGTAAAGCTATTCTGGAGTACCCTATTCCGAAAACGACGAAACAGATTAGACGTTTTCTGGGAATGTGCGGATGGTACCGTCGCTTCATTCCAAATTTCGCCTCCTTAGCTTCTTCTCTCACCGATCTTACTGGTAAAAACACTAAAATATGTTGGTCTGCAGCTGCTGATTCTTCTTTTAATGCTCTCAAAACCGCCTTGTCAACGGCCCCTGTTTTGACGCATCCTGATTATACAAAACCCTTTTTTATTCAGTGTGATGCCAGTGCCGTTGGGGTCGGTAGTGTCTTATTTCAGGTGGACACCGAGGGGGTGGAGCGGCCCATTGAGTTTTATTCCCATAAGCTCAATGCGGCGCAGCGAAACTACTCGGTGACCGAGCTGGAATGCTACGCTGCCGTCCTCAGCGTGCGAAAATTCCGTCCCTACGTGGAAGGCTATCCGTTCGTCATTTACACTGACCATTCCAGTTTACGCTGGTTAATGAGTCAAAAGGACCTCTCCGGACGTTTGGCGAGATGGAGTCTTAAACTCCAAGCGCTGGATTTTCAGATTGGATACCGAAAAGGTTCAGTTAACGTTGTACCTGATGCGTTGTCTCGAGCTTTTCCGGATGAATCCGCTCCTTGTGAGGATGATTCCGAAAGTAAGAGCACGCCTGATCCTGGTGTTCAATTTGGAGATCCAGTCTTGTCGAGTAAAAATATCGACCCTTCCGTGAATGCGTTAATACCTTCTTCAGTTCCCATTCTGCATGTTGATCAAAATTCGGTTGCGTTCCAAGATCCAGATTACGTCGATCAGATCGCGAAAATTCGTTCACTAAAAGATTGTTCGCACAACTACAAGATCCAGGATGATAAACTATTAATATCCCCTTCCTTCGGTTTTAAATATACGGATACCGACCTTTCGAATTGGAAACTTGTTATTCCTAATTCCTTAACTTCAACGCTTATTGAACAGGCTCACGTACCTCCCACTTCAGCACATTTAGGCGGCAGCAAAACCCTCGAGCGCCTTCAGCGTCAATTTTTTTGGCCTCAGATGGCGAAACAAGTCAAACAATACGTTGCTAGCTGCACTAAATGTAAAATGAACAAAGCTGTTAATTTCTCTACACAACCAGCCATGGGAGTTCAGGTCACGTCAACTCGCCCGTTCCAAAAATTGTATGTTGATTTTTTGGGTCCGTATCCACGTTCGAAACTCGGTAATACCTGCATCGTTATCATCTTGGATCATTACTCGAAATTTGTCGTTGTAAAACCTCTACGGGAAGCTCTACTTGCTGTGTCGATTCTTAGAAAACGAAATATTTCTGTTGTTCTCGGTTCCCGAAATAATCACGTCCGACAATGGGAAGCAGTTCACCTCGAATCTATTTAAAGACTTGTTGGCTAAGTACGGCGTAACGCACATTCGAACGCCTTTGTATTCGCCTCAAAGCAACGCCTCCGAGCGTGTCAATAGAACTTTAATTGCTAGCATTCGATCATATTTGAGCGATCACGATCATAATTTGTGGGACAAGAATTTGCAAGAAATTGCAGCCGCGTTACGAAATGCTGTACATGATACGATACATTATTCCCCTCATTATGTCGTGTTCGGTCAACATATGTCGATGCATGGTTCGGATTACTCACTGCGACGATTACTCGATGAACATGATCCCAGCGAAGTCCAGGTATGGGCTAAGCCAGATCGAGTGAACCTTCTGAAGGATCGTATAATCCATTATTTACGCGTGGCACACGAAAGGGGAGCTCAGCATTACAATTTACGTAGTGCTAAGCGCACTTTTCGAGTCGGACAACCTGTTTTCATTCGTTCATTTGCTTTGAGCGATGCACCAAATAAATTTTCCGCCAAATTGGCAAGCAAGTTCAAACCCGCGGTAATTTCCGGTAAAGTAGGACAAGTGGCGTACGCAGTCGAAGATTTGAGTGGCAAAAACCTAGGTACTTACCACCTTAAAGACATTCGTGCCTAATCATATCGCCCACCTCGTTTGTTTACATCGTTTGTTATCTCGATCCCATTGTTTGTTTTAGGCCCGGCTTATGAGACATCTCAGGGTGTGGGACGTTCCCACGTTTGTTACGACTGTGTTGTCTGTAACAAGACATAATATTCGTTTACGCGTGACATCCCCATATTTTGTTAGATTTTATGTTTTTACTCTTGGTTTCTTGCCTCTGTGTTGTTGGTGTCTGAACGCGTTTCGTGTGGAGGGATTCTCGTATGTTTTTGTTCGTTTGGTTGGTAGTAAAACAAAAATGGGAGAGAGAGAGAACAATGCGAATCGAGTGTGTGCGTAAAGCAAAACATTCCATAAGAATGTTTTTCTTATATGCCTCTCGTTTATATCAATGCGAATTGATATAAATGAGAAACAGAGAAGAAAGACAATTCTTCTGGAATGTTTTGCGCGTCGTTTGTGCGGTGGGAGAATTTTTTTTTTGTTTGTCATTCGAGTAGTGATTTTGATGAGATAAAGTTGAGTTTTTTTTAACGATTAAAACAAAGTATAGTGAATTTTTTTTAATTTATGAACGAGTGCGGAAACGCTCAAATATTTGATTTAAAAAAAAAATTATATGATTTAACAAGAAAAGTTATGTATAGAATAAATTTCGTAAATTTATAAAATAAAAAAGACAAGAATTATAGAAAATTGAACTGAACGCGTTTAATTTCTCAAGTGATTTTGTTTTTCGGGCGTATTCCAGTTTTGAAAATTGTTTCTGGTATATGAAATTAATCAGTGGATTTCGGAGGATTTTTTTGTGTGTCTCGTCTGATTTATACGGCTTAATTTTAAGAGGTTTAATTGCTACGAAGTTGCAAGAGACGCCTGGCATATACGAGCGGCAGTCCTGCGTCAGTGAATTAATTATTTCTACGATCATCAAAATAAGAACAAAGTTGAATAATTTATTTCCATGGATAACGGCGTTCATTATTGGTAAATCTCAGCAGATAACACCACGTGTACGAGTGTGTGATACGACCTCATTGTACGGGTGGCCAACCACGAGGCCAGCTGTGATTGTGTTGATTTATCGGTGTAGAATACCTCAACGCTACGGATTGCCAACCACGAGCCCAGTTGGTAATTATATTGATATCGGGGAGAGGCCCGCAACTAACGGTAGCCAACCGGCTATTGTTCGGTAATTATATTGATATCGGGGAGAGGCCCGCAACTAACGGTAGCCAACCGGCTATTGTTCGGTAATTAGATTGATATCGGGGAGAGGCCCGCAACATACGGATCGCCAACCGGCTATTCGATTTTTTTTTGGTATCGGTGAAAGGCACCGCAACGGTCCGGGTGGGGCAAGGCCACCTGAGGCATGACGGCCGCGCAAGGCCGCAACAATTTATATAAATTAAGGTACAATTTTTTTTATTTTTTTTCCATTTAAATTTTTTCGATTTTTTTTTACATTTATATATATATTTTTATATTTTATTAAATTTTTAAATTTTGTAATCGAGCGCCGCACAGCGGGTGCACGCTCGATGCGCATTGCTGTTCTCTCTCGCTCTCTATCTCGTTCCCTCCTTTCCTTTTTCTTCTTTTGTTGGGAAGTTGGTTTCCGTTTTGTTTTTTTTGGTTTTCTTTAAAACATATATATATATAAAAATAAAATGAATTATTAAATTTTTCCGGTGAGGTGTGATGGGAGCGGAGACTCCCTCTGTGTCGGTTTAGTGTTTGAGGTCCCTTGGTGCCCGCATCCAATTCCGTAACCAGGGCTTGGCCCCGTTTGAATTCGGATGGATGCGCGCACCAAGGCACCTCTTCCGTTATCATTTTTTTTATTTTTTTTATTTATTTTATTTATTATTTGACTATCTGCTGTTCGTTCCTCAGGTTCCGGCCGACGAATTTCGGCGGAATCCGGGTTTTATTTATTATTTGCGTTTCCCCAACTTTCTGTTAATCACGGTGTAGGCCAGGAACCATGTAAGCCTCAAACCCCACGACCCTAGCAATTCTCGCTGAGAACTTAGCCGGCAAAAGATCACCGTGGAGGCCTCTGCATGTGTTTAAGTGAAATCTGCAGGTTGGCAGTAGCCAGCCTGTAACATGTTAATTATTTGAATATTTTGCTATAGTAAATATTGTATCAAAATTGTAGGTGCATTTTTAATTTCTGTTTTCAAATTATCTCAACTAAAATCAGTTTGCAATTCAGTTTAATGAAACTCCAATATAAATCTCATAATGTGCAATGAAAAGTTTCATTCTACAATTTACCAAATCCATAGTTTTTCTTATTTAAGTTAGTTTAGTTAGTTCACGTCGAAAATTATTTTCCGATCTGCAATAAGAATAAAGAAACAAACCAAAAACTCTAAAATGTATACATTCACAGTCATTGAGGATATTATATCCAAATAAAACAATGATATTGAATTATATTTGTTTTGCTTGATCCTTCGTAAAGTAATATTGTTCATTCGCTTAATGTTGTGTTGGTTAGTCAGTTACTCAGTTAGTACATTTCAACATTTGCGTGTTTTTTTATTTTATTTTATTAAAATACATAATACAATTATGCACTTGGAAAGCACTAATTAACTTTTTTGTTTGTCTATACAGCTATGCTACACACAATTTTGGTTTCTGGATTCAAACTATTGCGCAATAGATTTTAATTTGTAATTTTAAACCCTTATTTTAAATTAAATCATTAAATTTTTTTGTCTTGTTTTATACTTTTCTCTCGAAAATAAAATTTAAACAAAAATCTACATCCCAAAAATGTCCTTAAATTTTTTTATTTTCATTTCAAATTTTTTCATTTCGGATTCACGGTCAAAATTTTTACGTCGCAGCTGCGTAATAAAATTTTTGTCCGTGAATCCGAAATGAAAAAAATTGAAATGAAAATAAAAAATTTACGGACATTTTTGAGATGTAGATTTTTGTTTAAACTTTATTTTCGAGAGAACAGAATAAAACAAGACAAAAAATTTAATGATTTAATTTAAAATAAGGGTTTAAAATTAAAAATTAAAATCTATTGCGCAATAGTTTGAATCCAGAAACCAAAGTTGTGTGTAGCATAGCTGTATGAAACTTAATATAATTATAATGTAAATGTCCTATTCCATTTTATTTGGGTTTTAATAAATATCTAAAACATTACGACGAAGAGAGAAAACCGATAATTTAAAATGAATTCGTCTATTCTCTATATTATACGATCTACATGTGCATGCATCTCCTACCTATACATAGCTAGTCATATAAATATATTTTTTATATGCGCGATACTCGATCGTACTTATTAACAAATTCAAATTTGAATTTATTATTGAATTATGTGATTGGTATATACTCAATAAATGATAATTCCAAAATGTTATCATATAGAAATTATTTATTAATTAGTTAGGTAATCCCTATGCGAGATAAATAAATGTAAATAAACCATTGAAAGCTGCATACATATAAATGAAATGTTTTAGTTATTTGGGTTGTTCTGTATGTGTATGTGTACTTCGGTTTCATTTCTTCATAATAATTCATTTGTTATTTGTGAAGTGAAAGAAGAAAAGAGACATTCAATTGAATGAACATCGCATATAGGCCTTTCGCTTACTATACAGAATTTCTAGAAAAATTAATTAAATTTATAGAAAAAAACAACAAAATAATTGTGATCAATAAATTGTTAATATAGTAGTGTTGAATTGTATGGAGAACACCAATTGTGTTCTAAATAGTGATTCGCCATTGAAAATTTGTGTTGTTGAGTGCCAATTTGCAACTCACAAGTGAAATTGAAGAAGTCAATCCAGTTAGCATAGTGCATGTACAGAGGGTGGCCAAATTATTATACTCAAAATTATTTCTTTGTATTGGGGGTACAAATTGAAAATGCGGGATTGATAACAGATGGCGTTACTAACGCTATACGCATCAGGCAGTACTGTGACTATGTTCATGTCAAAGCTACGTCTTATAGCTTTAATTTTCAGTATGTGTCAATTTGTCGCAGTGTCAAATTCATAGTTTTTTTGAGCTCTCAATATGTCGAGTTTCGTGCCAACAAAACAGCATTTGCGGGAAGTTTTAATTTACTTCTTTAATTTGAAGAAAAGTGCTGCTGAAGCACATCGATTGGTCTCCGAGGCTTATCCGAGTCATGTTCCATCGGTTTCAACGTGCGAGAGATGGTTTGTGCGGTTTAGAAGTGGTGATTTTGACGTTGAGGACAAAGAGCGGCCGGGCCAAGTGAAAAAGTTTGAGAATGCTGAATTGGAGGCAATACTCAATGAAGACTCGTGTCAAACTCAACAAGAGCTCGCAGATTCATTGGGAGTGACACAACAAGCCATTTCCCATCGTATAAAAGCCCTCGGAATGATCCAAAAGCAAGGACATTGGGTGCCGTATGAGCTGAAGCCGAGAGACGTCGAGCGCCGTTTTTTTGCATGCGAACTGCTGCTCGAACGGCAAAAACGGAAGGGTTTTTTGCATCGCATTGTCACTGGTGATGAAAAGTGGATCCATTACGATAACCCGAAGCGCAAAAAATCATATGGTTACCCCGGCCATGCATCATCATCGACGGCCAAACCAAATATTCACGGCGCCAAGCTCATGCTCTGTATTTGGTGGGACCAGCTGGGTGTGGTGTATTATGAGCTATTGAAATTGAACGAAACCATCACAGGAGCACTATACCGAACTCAATTGATGCGTTTGAGCCGCGCACTCAAAGAAAAACGGCCACAATACGAGCAAAGACACGACAAAGTAATTTTGCAACATGACAACGCTCGGCCACATGTTGCAGCGCCGGTCAAAACATACCTACAAACGCTGAAATGGGAAGTCTTACCCCACCCGCCGTATAGCCCAGATATTGCTCCTTCCGATTACCACCTTTTCCGATCGATGACACATGACCTAGCTGACCAGCGCTTCCATTCTTACGAAGAAGCCCAAAAATGGGTCGATGACTGGATAGCAGCCATGCCGGCCGAATTTTTTCGCGACGGTATCCGTAAATTGCCAGAAAGATGGGAAAAAGTTGTGGCTAGCGATGGACAATATTTTGAATAATTCATTTGTTACCATTTTTTCAGAATAAACGTTCAAAAATAGAAAAAAATCCCGCATTTTCAATTTGTACCCCCAATATTTTGTCAGTTTATGTTATAAAATACAACATTTATATGCTTTCTAAGGTTATTTTATACGGTTCCAGTTCTAGTTAGTGTATTTAGGAGTAAAAATTAAGCATGTATAGATTGGTTGAATATTTTATTGATAGAGAAATACATATTCTTTAGTATTTGGTTGCTCCATCCTTAGCGTTTATGACGGCTTGAACGCGGCGTGGCATGCTTTGAATACATGATATGGCTACTTGTTGGAGTTTTGGAGTGTTGTGCCACACTCTAATGATATTCTCAACAAGTTCTCTTTTGTTGGTAATAATTTTATCCCTTGAAATATTGGTTTTCAGGACTGCCCACACATTTTCTATTGGATTCAGGTCGGGTAAATTACCCGGCCAGTTCAGCGTGTCAATCTTATTGTTCCTAAGGTATTCTGTAATAGATTTTGCTTTATGACAAGGGGCAGAGTCATGCATAAAAATAAAATTTTTATTAGGGAACCATTCAGCTGTTTGTGGGATTAGTTTTTTCTCCAGCACTATCTTATACTGATCCTGACGCATAGTTCCTTTCACAATATACAGCCTTCCAGTCCCTTTGCTGCTGATAACGGACCATATCATCACGGAAGCAGGATGCTTTACACGTTCCACAATGCAGTCGTCATTGAATTTTTCATGTGTCCTTCGCCGAACAAACTCAGTTTTGTCTTGAAGAATCTGCATTGACGACTCGTCTGAGAAACAAACCTGCAAGAAATTGTTTTTGTATAAATTTGTAAAGAAAACTACGCCTAATATGTTTATTGTTGTATTAGAGTTATATAAACCTTGTTCCAGTCCTCCTGCGTCCAGTGTCGGTGCTCCTTGGCCCATGCCAGACGTTTGGCTTTCATGGCAGGAGTGAGTTTGGGTTTTTTTAGTGGTCGACAACATTTCAGTCCCATCTCTACAAATCTTCGCCTGAGGGTTCGCTCCGATATTTGTACTCCGCTATCATTAAGCATTTTATTTATGACGAGCCGAGGCTTTCGACGGTTTTCGAGGGTAATGCGACGTATTTCTCGCTCAGTTCGAGGTGTTGTAATGCGTTTACGACCGCATTTACCGACTCGGTCCGCCTTGATCGGTATTTCGGCATCCACTTTTTGCTTGATATTACGCACACTAGACTGTGATACATTACAAAAATTAGCAATCTGACGTTGGTTATATTTACAATGACGTAACATTGTCGAAATCTGTTCAATTTTCCTTGGTGTGAGGTCAGCACACTTCCCCATATCTGTTAATAACAATTTTAGGTTATATCGGTCGACAACCCAAAAAAAAAGAAGAACTAACTAAAATATGACCACAATGTATTGATCAAGTATTAGAATAACTCTAAATGTAAAAAATCCAACACTTACCGAATAATAAGTCGATAACACTGAAGCTAAGATTTTTTTTCGAAGACTTCTCACAAGCAAGCACATTAATATTTTTGAAATGTGCTGACATTATTCACCGCCTTTTTGAAAAAAAAAACAATTATCTGTTGCCATGGTAATGGAAAGGTTGCTAGATATAGTGGCTAATGAGAAAATTAAAAAAACTATAACAGTCTTCCAATAATAAATTAGTTACAGCCAACACTTTTACAGAAAGTGACGAATTGTTGTGTGAGTATAATAATTTGGCCACCCTCTGTATATACAGTAGACCATCGACGAGTAATATTGATGCCGGCCGCCAATTACCGAGGCCTACAATTCTTGGTTTATCCGCGGGTGGACGATGCTACATTTTACAAGTGGCCGACTGGCTCGTGGTTACTTGATTTAGTTTATCGGTGTGGACGCCGCCACATTTTACAGGTGGCCAACTCGTGACTACTTCATTTATTCTATATGTGTGAACGCCGCCATCTTTTACATGTCGGGCAGGCACAGCGGAAGCGTGTTTATCGGTGGAGAGACATCGCAACGATTAAGCGCGGCCGATAGAGGCTCGCTCCTTTTATTTACGGGTAGGCTGATGTGGCACACCTCAACCACCTATTCAACAATACAACGACGTGATCACCAACGAACGGCAAACAAGGACGCCACAATCCTCAAGTGTGACCCAATCTAGGTCAAACAGCTACATTTTTTTTTTTTTTTAATTTTTGACTTAAATAACACCATTACAATTGCAAAAACCAAAGTAAAATACATTTTTTTGTTTTTTTATTAAATTAATTTAAATTAAATTTCAATTTATTTGGTAAATACGTAATCTATAATTGTAATTGAGCGCCCAAGTAATGGTCGGGTTGTGCGCATATAGTTCATTTTAGTCTCGAAATGTGTTTTTTCGAATTTGTTAGTTTTGATTTATTTTAAAACCGGGGTGGGTAGTGTACGTTAAACATCGATAGTTTCTCTTTTCGATAGTATCGATTAATTTACGAAAAACTATCGCTACTATCGATAACTTTAAAATTTGTAGGCGGGAAAAATTAAATAAATAAAACATACTATTATATTTCATGGTTAGTACTAATATTCATCTACATAGAGAAATTAGGTTTTATTTAAAATAAAATTCGTTTTGCTTTATGAATAATAATTCATTTATCCGTTTTTCTTTAAGTCTATTTCGGCGTTCTGTTATGACTTGACCGGTTTTTGAGAACAATCTCTCTGAAGGAACGGATGTTGCTGAAATGCAAAGATGTACTTCTGCAACTTCTTTGAGTCGGTTATTCGATCGCTTCAGAATATGAAGGGGCATTCATTTTTATGAATCACGGGTTTCTCTAAATATTGTCTAAATTAGACATTAAATGTCTACGATGGAATCGCTCAATGACGTTGATTTTTCCGGCACATCTAAGAAGCCTAATAAGTAATCTGCTTTCTTATTTTGGATTCCTTTAGATGTTGATGGTTCTGCATCAATATCAATTATTGCACATAACTCTTTCGGGTTTGCGACCAAATGGGCCCCATAATCCTTTTCCAACCATTGGATTGCTCGTTTTTCTTCGTCAATCGTTTTAAACCCTCTCTTCTTAAAACGAGGATCAAGGATAGTAGCGAGTACTGTTGGTGTTCTTGTTTCATAGGGTTTAAGTCTGCTATTAATGGATTCCTTTCAGGCCTAATATTATTTGCTTTCCTTCATTGGTTTGTAATGTTTTTTTCTATATCTGCTATTTTAGATTTGATGCCATGAATTAATGGCAAGCTCAAGGAACAAGTTACGTATGTTTCCCCACAAATTTTTAAAGTAGCCAAATATCTGCAATATTTCTTGTATTATTACATAATCATCAGCAACGAATCCAGATGCGACTCGTTCACATTCATTAAGTGGAATTGCTAATTCGGTTTTCACAGTGCAGATTTGCTGAAGCATGTGGTATGTGCTATTCCAGCGGGTGGGAACTTCTTTGACTAGCTTAAGTTCAGTTTTATTAAACTGTCGTTGTGTGGCACGCAATTTATCACTGGCTAGAGTACTCATATTGAAAAAGGTTACAATAGCTTTACATTTTGTTAATATTTGATTAAAACAGTTAATCGCAAAAGAATCAGTGACGTATGCGCAAAGTAGCGTATATGGCGAATCTTTAGCTAATTCACAACGTTCATCATAGCTCACGCATTGTCAGTAGTTATTGCTACATACTTTGTTCGAATACCCCATTTGGTGAGAATAAAATTCAATACCTATGGAAATATAAATTTAAATTAATTATTGGTTAAACCATGAATTAATTTTAATTTGCTACTACTAATCAAGATACTCACACTTGCTATTTTTTCTGGGTTGTGGCTTCCTTCCACCTTCACAGCTTCCAGCAAAAGTGCAATCAAATTGTCTTTGTAAAAGAAGTGGCATGAGTGCCAGGATGCCTTCATTTGAAATTGATGTCGACATATCAGTGGTCACACTAACATACTCTGTCTCAGCTAGTGCTAGTAAAAGTTTCTGTTTTATCTGTTCGTAATATTCTGGTAATAGTTGGTTTTTCAACGTAGATGTATCGGTGATTTCGTACGTGTTGGCAAGCGTATTTACAAAATCGCGAAATCCCTCGTGCTCCCCTTTGCATAAGGGTTCCATATCGATCGAAATCATATGCACATACATTTTATTTAAATGTTGTTTAATTGTACATCTGTCCTTATAAACACTACTTCTATCAAAATAATTTTTTAAGGTTTTTCTCATTTTTGGCCTCGGAGCATCATCCTGTTCACAGCTGTCTTCAGTAATTGTTCTATCAGTAAATATCGGCGCAGACCATAACTGATAATGTTTTCTTTTCAAGTGATCAATGAAATTTGTTGTAATTTCACTGAATTTATATTCATGCTGACATAACGTACATTTGACATATTTTTCACTATTTCTTTTCTTAAAATAATTCCACACGTGTGACTTACTCATATTCTTTGTTTAAAACTAGTAGAAGCGGACATTTGAAATTATCCGACAAGCGCTCGCCAAAATAGGAAAAATGCAATAGACGGACGGACGGAGGTGTAAAACCTCTGAAACAACTAAGGTGCTAATACAACAAATTAGCCCAATAGACAAAAAATGAATAGAATCTTAAGCTGATCAAAACTTTACAGAAACTAGTTTTGAAATAACACTCATTTTATTATAGATATAAGTAATATATATATTAAAGTTAGTCAGTTGGCCTAGAATAATAATTGAAAATTTAAAAAAAAGTAGACAGCCGCATCTGTGTGACCTCTATTTTTAGAAAAAGTTGAATATCTCAAAAACTACTTGACCTAGAGCTCCCAAATTTTAAATGTGACCTTCTTAGAGTAGTATCTATCTGTGTGCAAATTTTGACTAACTTCGCTCTCTGGTATGTATAGTTTTTGCTGTGATAGTGCCAACAGACAGACGGCCTAAGTCTTTGTATAAGCTTGCTGGCAAGAGCGAGCGCTAAAAACTTAACAAAACAAAACTTTAACTTTCCACTAGCACTAGTTGATACGAACACGAAGATGAAGTATGAACCACACAAAAATGAAATGGAATGAATGAATTAATAAATAATAAAATATCCTACATGACAGAATATTCTTTTTCTGTGGTTTACCGATTAAATAGAAGATAAAATATCGATAGAAAGAGAATACAAAACTCAGATAATTTTTTTTACAATTTACTCACATTTATTAACACAATTCTCTTTCTCTGGTCTGGCTAAAAAAATATAGTAGAGTAAACAATCGATAGTTATGGGATAGTAATTTACAATCGATACTATCGATATATAATCGATGTTTAGCGTACACAAGGGTGGGGTCGTTAACTAATAGGAGTTTTTTATTTTATGCAGTTTATTCAAGCATGGCATTAGGTCTGCAAACCCCACGCGTACACCCCTGAGCATAAGCCACAACTACATATAACCGCGTAGATCGCTGATTCCGTGTCTGTTAATGGAACTCTCCGTGTTTCGTTGGAGTGGCATCTCAAATTATTATTTTTTCAATCGTTTGTAACACCAAAATATATACTATGCATATATTTTGGTTTTGCAAACGATGGACGCAAAAAATTATAAATTTTGGTCTTTGTGACAGTTTCAATATATTTACAATTTTGTACAGTTTTGTCTTACCTAGTTATTCTTTTCTGCCGTACTAAAAATAATTTAATTAAAAGTGGTAATCCGAAAATGCAAAAACTAGACAAAAAATTTGTTAAGCTTTAATTATTTGTCAGTTATTTTATTCTTTTGAAATTGCCGCAAAACAAATATACAATTAAAAATCATTAAGGAGAATAATTTATGGAGAAATGGTTTTTGTTAATTTTGTTTCATGTCGTTTTAATTAGGTACCTAAAAATAAATTATGTTTTTAGCGAGAACGAACTGTGATTTAGATTAAATTTGTTGTTTAACTCACACATTGACGCTAAAGTGTCAGTAGTTCATAAGCCGGAAGGATTATCTAGTCAAATTTTGTATTATGTTAGCGTTGGCAATATTAAAAACATCGACGGAGTAACAAGCACCAATTTTCCAGCCATAGAAATGCTGACTAGCCTATAATTATGTTTTAACATTGGAATATTTTTAGAATTTGTTAAAACGAATTTATAAAAACATCTAATGAAGTCTGGTCGATCTTTTCATATGTAGTATCCGATTTTAGCCACACAAAATTTAATGATGTTTCATAAACATGAAACAGAATGAATATAATGGAATACATTTACATTTGCTAACGAATGGGTTGCAGAAGCTAAGTTAGACATTTACAAAAAAAATTCAAAAGAATAATGAACCGCCACTTTAACCAGCCAAATGATACTATTGAGGTCAAAAATAAAATTTTGGGTTGTTTGGACGCAATAGTACACGAGCAAAGCTATACGAAAATTAAACGTATTTGGCATAAGCTGTCTCAAATTTGTCTGGAAAGGGGCGCAAGTACAACTGAGTTTATAATATGTAATTGATTTGACGTGTTACTGTATGTATCAATTTGTGATGACGGGTTAAGTCAGTCAGTCTGGGTTCGAACAAGACGATATCAATTTTAAAAATTAACCATTGAAGAGTATTTTTTCAGCCCTCACAAAAAACGATCAAATACACAACCGGCTAATATTTTTTATCGACCAAAATTTTTGGATTAGATTTTAAAAGTATTTTAAAGTTTCTGCCTCTGGTCACCAATTTTAAAAATTAATAAACCACATAGTTCGTTGGCGCACTGCACAAACGCTTCCGTTAAAAGTTACTTCGGGGAAGTCAAGCATAACATTGACAACGCAATTAAAATTGGTAAACGACCATTAAAAGCAGGCAGATTCCTGTAGTTTACGAGGAAATCTATAAATGATAAATGAATGTATGGACAAATTTCCGAGAACTGGTTCTACTAACAAAAAGAAAAACTCCAAAAGAAATGAAATCAAACCAATATAAAATTGGGGACTGACAAAAAAATCAATCTAAGAAACATTATTCCAAAATAAATGTAGTAGACGTTATATAACTAACTACTTTAACTCGAGTCATGAATCTTGTGAAACTATAATGGGGAATGATAACGATACAAGAATGATGACCATTATTTAAAATCTTACATGGTCGGGAATGATTATGTTGTGGCTAAAATAAAAAACGAAAATATCCATTTTGATAGTTTCAAATCGCTTACAGGTGTTAATTGGTTCGAAAATGAAATTTGCGATGCTTGGCTGCAGTTGGTCTCTAAAAAATATATCGATTTTGAAATCGAATCCTATACATTTGCATTAATTTTTTTTCCAATAATTCGGAAGATGATGTAGCAAGTCTTCCAAACACGTTTTGTTTAGAGACGCCTTATTTGATCATATCGGTATTTGACCAAACTCAATGACACTTTCATTTGGTCATCATAAATTGTCTAAAAAACAAGTACATCTATTCTGTAGTCTATTCTGTGATTTTACATAATATCCAGTCGAATTATGGTCATCTATGGAGTTTATATTGCATTAAAACTAGTTTTTTGAGATGTCGATCACCTTTCGCTGTAGTTCCAAAATATTTCGTCATATGTCAGCTATTTTACGTTAAAAGGCAAATAGAGAATTCCTAAACAAACCATATTCCGATTGGGGAAACTTCCGCCGATTTCAATAACAAGGCCCCAGACCGTTCTTTTTTATAATTTTTGCATTTCCCACGTTTATATTGTATGTCAAATTGATTATTACTTCAAACTCAACTCGAGATCGAACTCTCAAAAATTTAGTTTTAATGCAATATAAACTTCATATATGACTATAATTCGACTGAATATGTTGGAGGATTTTGGTACAACTCCCAAATAAATAACAACAAACTTCTATTTGGATTTTGGTACACTTTATTAATATTATCAACACTAAAAGCCAGCATCCAGATCACCCAACTCCAGCATTACCAGCGTATCAACTACAATGGAAAATAGTTTCAATAATGTAAATGTATATGATTACTTACCCTTAATTAATAGAACATAATTTAATTTAAAACTAAATTTAATTTTATTATTACATTAAGTAAACAACACAAAAACAAACTGTAAATATTGACAAGTAAACACAGCTGTTAAATTATAAGTAAAAAAGTAATAGATTATACCATTTAGTGTTCGGTATAGAGAGTGCGTTTGATACTCATATTAATATACTAGTATAAATTTCTGTTATAATTAATTTAAACTTAGCGCACTTTTCACCAAATTTTCTATACAGTTTTATAAAATGTGTATAAATTATAAAATGTGTATAAATTATAATTTAGAATTTTATAAATAAGCTTGTCAAGAATTGTAAAACAAAAATGTAAAATGTTCTCTTTGAAATAAACTCTTGAACTGAAAGGATCAGTTTCAAGATATACAGTGTGTTACGACTGGTATAGTTTTATTGTATTTTCACTGGATTTGACACAATCATTCGGAAGTCTAATTTGGATTTGGATTCTGGAGATAATTGGATTACTGGATGTCCATTACTTCAAGATCGTTCTACAGAATATTATGTAAAATCACAGAATAGACAGAATAAACATAACGCTATTTCTGTATGGAAAAATTTCGACTCATTTTTTTGACTTTGCTTCGCGAAAAGGTAAGAAAAATTGTTTGCAGGGTACCTAAAATTCGTTATTTTTGAGTTTTAAATTTGAAATAAAAGAAATTGTATTTTATCACAGTGTACAACTGTTAAAATAATTGATATAAATAATAATGATTTCATTAAAATAATTACATTTCAGAATCGTAAAAAAGGTAGAAAAATGGTCGGTAGTTCATTTTTTATTGGTCTACCCAATGACGCTTCTGGATAATATCTCTTCCGTGGTAAAATGTTCAATTAGTTAATGTACAAATAACGAAATAATAATAAAATGGGATGAGGCTTTTTCTCGTATAAACAAGGTCACATTTCGCTCTCATATGAAGTGGCGCTAACTAGGCGGTGATTAAAAGGCCAATATTATTTCAATTATTCGCCGAGTACTTTGATTATTTTTTAAAATTTCTTTGTATATTTCTTAATTAATTTACACTACTAAGGGAAAAATTCCGACTGTGTAAATTACTTCGTAATGAAAATATGTTTAAAACAACGTTAACACATGGTTTAAACATATTTTATTTGGTTGGTTTTAAACATGATTTAAACAAAAAAACATGTTTTTTGTGTTAAGTTAAAAAGCAGTTATTTTGCAACACTGATCTAAATCGTAATTATATTTTAGATCCTGACGTTGAATTTTTCTAGATAAACATTGCTTGAAATAAAAATAACAAGCACGGATGGCAGCAATATGCGGGAAAACGATTCAAAAAGTGTTAATTGCTGACCGTTCCAAACCAGTCAGTATTCTAATTGGTTTTAAAGATGGCTAAAACTCTTTCAACTTCTTCACTCTTCAAAAAACTGTTTACGTTCATTTTTGGTGATTTACCCGGAAATATGATCGAAAAAATATGGTTGTATCTTGTAAGATACAATGGGCATTTAAGGGTTAAAGCGAAAATACTCGTAGCGTATATAATTTGTAGCGTAAAGTCGTAACTCGTATATAAGCGAATATAAAAAAATAGAAACTAAATTCGGAATTCCTATGGTAGCCAGCATTGACATACAGGAAATATTTCTTCAACAATTTTTTTATATTCTCTTTCTCTCTTAAAATTAATGTCTGCCGTGAAATGATCACACTTACCTACAGTTAATATTCATATTTTTATTTTGAATTTGCTTTTGCTAAAAACTAATTAATTAATTAAATATACCAATTTATTAAATACGAGTATTGTTTTAGTGTCCAAAGTAGTGCGATTGTTTTAGTAAGTGTATGATCGTTAATATTATAAGTACGAGATGTACTCTATAAAATTTATAAAAAGTGAGAAAAATAAGCCACGTTTAACAGCAAATGGTTTCAGTTTATATAAGGATTTTGAAAATGATGAAAACATTTATTACCGGTTTTTGAATTATAAATCGCTAACTTGCAAAGCTCTAGTGCACACCAAAAATTGTGAAATTTTAAAAATTATTGGATCGCATATACATGCTGCAAACGCAGCTAAAGTTAGTGCTGACGAGCTGAAAAATAAAATGAAATCGTCAGCAAAGGGAAGTTCGGAAAGTCCACAGCAGATTACATCTTCGATATACGCACATAAGCATCCACTTCTATTGCTGACGATTCGTCGAATTCGTTATGAACAATCAAATTTTCCTAACAATCCGATATCGTTATAAGATCTAGTCGTGCCAGATCACTTTAAAGTTACAGATAAGGGAGAACAATTTTTATTATTTGACTCGGGCAACAATGAAAGTCGCATGTTGATATTTACCACACAGCGGAATTTGTTGTTGCTTGCTCAATACCCAGAATGGTACTCTGATGGAACTTTAAGACTTGTCCTTAATTATTTGAGCAACTGTATACGATCCACATAATAAAAAATAATAAATCAATCCCATTGGTATATTATGCTCTTTTGCCAAATAGGTCGCAAGCAACATACGTCGTTTTGCTGGAAAAGCTGAGAGAGTTACAACCATTTTTGAAACCAATCAGTATACTGACTGATTTGGCAATTAACGCATTTCAACTCGTTTTTCCGGATATTGCCCTCCGTGCTTGTTATTTTCATTTCAAGCAATGCTTATATAGAAAAATTCAAAGCCAGAGTCTAAAACCGAATTACGATTTAGATCCAGAATTTTTCAAAAGGATACGGATGGTAGCTGCATTAGCATATGCTAAAGAAGATGTGAAAAAATATTTTATTAAATTTGCAAGCACCATGCCAGAAAATTGTGAAGGATTTCTCGAATACTTTGAAAAACAATTTATTGCGTATACGGATATACGGGGTACAATCAAAGAGGGGTTGTTTCCAATAAAAATGCGGAACATGTTTAACAGTTTGGATTTGCTTAATACTAATAACCACATCGATGGCTGGCATCAAAGATTTGCAGAGTGGTACTCCAGCACCATCCATCAATATGGAAATTTATAAATGCACAACAAACACAGCACAACAAACAAAGTAAAAACGAAATAATTTATCATCAATTTTTGATCCAATCGGATACTGGGACCGCATCAAGAGAATCGGTCGAATTGTTTCTGCGTATAATACCACGGATTCATTGGGCTTTTTGGAAGAAATTTCTTTAAATATAATGTTTTAGCCATATGCAATCAATTTTTCAATTTTGGATTAATTGGATTCACTATTTATTATTTAATAATTTTTGTTGTTTTTAAGGTAACAGTTTTTTTACCTGTTTTATATTATATTGAAATACAAAGCAAAACAAAAATTTGGCTGTTTCATTTTATATTTAAAAAAAAAATTAAAATTAATTTAAAGTAGGCATAGTTGTAAAAATTAGATATGCACCATATTAAGAATTTCAGATTTCTCGTTTTGAAAATTTTGGTTTATTTCAAGTTAACAAAACCAAGATTACTTTAACTAAACAACCATTATTTTCAAATCCAAAATTTGGCTATGGTAAAGAAAAGGGGGGGTACCAAAAAATCCCTTCGGATTGTTTTAGTTGCTTATAATTAAAAATAGAAATAAAAATAATAACTATCGAATTTACCTAAGTGGCTAAATCCGGAGTGATTCAATCAATCAATTTTGTTTAGGAGGCTGAAAACTATTAATGTTGAATAATATATTTCAGGAAATTTCCAGATGCACGTGAAATAATAATATTTTTTTTGTCTCAGGTTGCTGATTTAAAGAAGCAATTGTTGAAGACCAATATCATCGTTATCCATTGAACCTATTGTCTTAGAATTGTGTTGTGACGTACGATCGCTAGGTTGTGACGGTGCATTCGCACGCGTAACAATAACTACTCTCGGTACGGTTAAAAAAAAACTATGGTGCAATTATGATTCATGCTGTATGATGATGCGATTGATTGAGACCCTAAATGACAGCTAGAAATACACACAGTACACTGTGTTACCGACGGTATTTCAATTCAACAGATGACACCTCGGGCAATCCAATTGGATGTTATTTTGTGGGAAATGATTCACGAATTTTTTTAAAACCTTGAGGTGGTGTCAAAAGTACCGCGAAAAGATCGAAAAATGTGGGGGGGGGGGGGGGGGGGGGGGAATATAAAAAGGGCGATCAGCCACGAAACCGGGATAGTCGATAATGGAATTTGGAATTTTGCGCTAGTCACATTTAAATTAGTATGTGCTTAATAAAATATGGAAAATATTAAATAGAAAATTAACAATTGTGTATTAATCGATTGGGAATAATTTAAAAGAATCTTTTTTTGTAAATCAGTACAAAACTAAGTTAAAGATAACGAGAATTTATTCATTAAAAATTATAATTCTAACTGAACTTTGGTTACATAATCCTAATATTTAACAAACTGTGTAAGTGCGTAAGCGAAACGATACCAGCCTAAATTAGACTGTTAAGAAAATTCTAGATTGGGTGTAAGAATAATTCATCCTAGAATATATGGGCTTTAAACATAAAATAAATTGTGTGGTGACATAAACTAAGAACAATTCATCCTAGAATATATTTGATTTGAACATAAAGTAAATTGTGTAGTGTGCAATATAATTACAAGTGATACTATAAACTGAATATCAGTATACACCTTTTTTGTAATTACTTACTGCATACATTTCGTTTTCAAAACGATTAGTTATTAATGTTAAAAATAAAATAATAACCGTATATAAAAAAACATTATTATTGATATATCAATGGATAACAAAAAAAATGTTACAGTGGTTATGAAAAATGGTGCTACTCGTGATACAGTGAATTTATAAAATATTCGAAATTTGGAAACGGTGTATATGTATAGACAGTGTATGTATATATATATCTACAATTACACACCGTATAATATAAATAGTTATAAAACCGTTAATCATATATGTGCGTACGCTTCGGTAATGTTAATCCAGATGTTAGCTGAAGAATCCGGATTCAATCATCACGGCAGTAAATGGGAAGTCATTTTTTTTATCTTATATTTGTAAAATAATAATCATTAAATTAAAACTCAAAGGACAAATTATAATAATAATTTTCAAAATAATTAATTAATAATACCTAATTTTAGACCTCAATTTTTATATATCTATTCTAACTGTTATACAGAACCTTTTTATTTCAAAATAAGCAAATTATTTCAAATAGTAATTTTGAATTAATTTTGTTCGGTGCTTTCAATTATTATCGTAATGAAGTACTAATTTTTGGGTTTTCCCTTGAAATAGTTTGCTTACGAAATAATTATTATATAAAAAAAAATTATTGATATAAGTATTTAACACTAACCATACTAACGTTGTTGGAAATATTTATCTCTAAATGACATTACAATTCGTTCAATTTCTTATATTTTCTTTATAAATAAACATTTGTTTTTGTTGATTAATGAAGTGCTCAAAATTCAATTTTTTTTAATTTTTTCTTCTCTCACGTGGAATATTTTTTTGATTTCGATGATTTTGTAATGAAAATTTGTGCAAGGGGTTTTGTTTCGGTCAGTGAAGTGAAACAAATTTAAAATGAGTCATTAAGTAAACGAGCATATGAGGATGGACTAGTAACTGGTATCGTTCCTTTTCCCGCGGTTACACGTGGCTCACATACACTCTTCAAATCCCACGCCCAACCCTGATGCTTAGCCGGCAATGACCGCGAAGAGTCCCTGTGTGAGCCGAATTTTCTATAGCATTCATGTGATCTGGAGAATTCATCGAGTAAATTTTTATGATAGTTGATTTTTTTTCTTGTTATTAATTTTGTTTTCTCTTACTTTCATTTCTGGTCGCTTAAAAATTCTCCAGTTCAGACGAATTGTTACAAGGTGTCTGAAACCGGATCGTTCCGTCCCAAAAAAAACCTTTCCTATCCCTCCTATTGTTATAGGACGGCGTAATCCGGGACACTTTTCAAGTACTTGGTTATACATCTCTATTGTGTACGTTAATTAAATATAAACATATTTTATTACCGAATTTATCGGAAATGTCATTTTATGTACACACATGGATGTTACACATTTTATGTACATTGCTCAATTCCTCCACACATGGTTTTTGGTATTTTGTTTTCAAGGCCAACTAGTCGTAAGAGATGAATATTATGAATATGTATGTGTGTTTTATTTTGTTTCGTTCTGCTCTCTCGAAAATAAAATTTAAACTAAAATGTGTCAACAATGTTCTTCAAATATTTTTTATTTAATTATGTTTGTGTTAGTGTAGTTGCACAGAAAATTTGTTTCAGCCGTGCTACATGTAGTCTCATAAGACCAGCTTCACCTTCCTTTATTTCCCCTTTTACCAACAAAATCCATTTTAACTGCGACATTAAAATTTTCGGTGAATCCGAAATAAAAAAATAGAAATGAAAATAAAAAAATTTATGGGCATTTCTGAGATGTAGATTTTTGTTTAAATTTTATTTTTGAGAGAACAGAATAAAATAATACAAAAAAAAATGGTGTTTTAATATAATATAAGTTTGAACGACTTAGTTTAGCCCTATTTCTGAATACGAATACGAACAAAAATTGTACGAATTCGTATGATTGGTATTTTTGAGTACGAATTCATCCAACTCTAAGGTCGTGTTTCAATTGGGTTAAATACCGCATAAAAAGTTAAAAATTTATTTGTGGTAAATTTTTTTTAACTTTTTATCTGTTTCAATTGGTTAAAATTTTGACAATAACATGGTTGCTTATTTTATGTTAAATTATGAACGTATATAGCATATTTTAATGTAAAATAAATACTTAAATTGATGTTAATTATGGTCAGTTTACATCTAAATTATTACGATTTTTCTCAAAATTTGTACATGACAATTTTCTGTTTACAAACAAATATTTTTGTCAGCCAAATGTTATCCACATAAAAATTTTATCAGCTCTTGAAGCAGATAAAAAGTTTGACATTTTTATTCACCACAATTTTTAACTTTTTATGCGGCATTTAAACCGATTGAAACACGCACTAACACGAATTCGAACCTACTTGATACGTTCACAAATTTCCCTTATCTGGCAAAACGAATTCGAACGATTTTTATACGTTCATGAACGGATTTTTGTTCAATGGATGTTTAGTTAACGACTTCATAGAAAATCCAAACCTTAAATTGATTTTTAAATAAATTACACATTTATTATATTTTTAAATTACATTTATTAAGATGATATAAAATAATTTTATAGAAATTCTGTAACGATGGCCCATAATATTTTCTTTTTTCATAAAATATATAAAACGACCAAGTAATACTTAATGTGTCGTACACCAAATGACTTGAAGGATGGTAAAGATCACTGTTAAAATCCCGAAGGGCACAATACAAATTTCTCTGGGGTACTCGTAATTGACAAAATAAATTTTTCTACACAAATTCATTAAACACTATGATACCAATTTATATGTAGGAGAGTGGGGTATAAAAATCTCTGATGTGTCACTATCACTACACAAGACATTATTCGTTGTTTCACTAATTTTACGTTCGTTTATAACAAACATGTTTGTATGGCACATATAAAATACACAACATTGCATCTACATAAAATTTGATTAGAAAGAGATATATAATATTGCTTAAGATAAAAAACTAGAATATTAATAATAATAATAATCATAAATAAATCATCCATTTCTATTACATACAAACAAGAACGAAACGTCAAGTCAAAATGTCACAAGTTGAATAATTTTATTATAGGTAAAACCATTTAAAATAAATTTCCCTTATAGCAAGGACACACACCAAACAGTTACGTACGATCGTATTCAGAAATACCAAAGTATTTTCGTAACGGATATCATTTTCGTATCGAATACATTTTCGTATCGTATTCAGAAATAGGGCCCCAGGGCCCCTATTTTTGAATACGAATACGAACAAAAATTGTACGAATTCGTATGGTTGGTATTTTTGAATACGAATTCGTGCAATTCTAACACGAATTCGTACCTACTTGATGCGTTTGTAAATTTCCCTTATCTGAGAAAATGAATTCGAACGATATTTATACGTTCATGAACGAATTTTTGTTCGATGTGTATTTAGTTAACGACTTCATTGAAAAACTGAAAATTAAATGGTTTTTTGGTGAATAATGTTATTATACACATTATTTTGATTTTTAGATTAGATACATAAAGGGTTAGATAGTATATTGAGGGCTAAATAAAATATTTTATAGAAAATTCTAAAAACCAAAATTCCGTTGTAACAGTATATTTAGTCCAATTTATGTATGAGTACAAAGTAATGCACACACAAATATACTATTTGAGTGTAAAAGTTCAAAAGTGGTATTTAGAACATACCATACATACCGGAATTTTATCAGAATCAGTAATGAGAATTAGATGTTGAGATTGATAGAACTCTAAAGGGCGCTCAAAAACTTCTCAAAGGTTCACAAAAAAATACATATAGACAATGAACTTTAGACTAATCAATTTGAGATTGATGTACGATTTCAAACAATTATATTTATTTTCATTTTACTATAAATCAATTTATTTTCGTTTTCAACAACAAAATTATGTACAATAATGTTTTTAACATCCATTTCAAGTATTCAAAGCAAACGAAATAATAAACAAAAACAAAATTTTTCTTTTTTGACGTTTATTATTTTCATCAAGTTGTAAAATTTTATTCCAGGTAAAACCATTTAAAATAAATTTCCCTTAGAGCAAGGACACACACCAAGCAATTACGTACGTTCGTATTCAGAAATACCAATTTAAATTCGAATCGAATTGCATTTTCGTAACGAACACATTTTCGTATCGTATTCAGAAATAGGGGCCCAGGTAGGGTGACCAGGTGTACCCCTTTCTGGGGTACAATACCCTTTTTCTTAAATACGTTTTACCAAATACCCCATTTCTAAAATCTTTGGTGTACATAAAAATACCCCAAATAACAATAAATATTTATTTATTTAATTTATTGCATCAATTAGAGTTAATTTTTCAAATGAAAAATATAAATAATTATTCCTCTAATAGTCCTCAACGTACGACGAGCCACCGCTCCAGAACGTCCGCCGTAAGTCGAAGCAGTCGTAAGTCGAGGAATATGTTTATTTTATAAAATAAGTTCTTAATTGTGATAAAATCAGCTCAGATAAGCAAATAATGTTAACCATTTTAGTAATTCAATTACTTATGTATAAATTACTAATCCAGAAAATTAAAAATGCGAATTCACAAAAAAATTGGATAAGTAATTATATAATTCACATTTACAATAATAAAAAAAAAATTACACATTATGCCAGTTTTAAAATAATTGTCAATTCGTGTTTCCACTTTACGTCATTGCTTTTCTTTCAAAATTTCTTGATAATGCACAAGAGAATCATTAACTGATCGTTTTAGTTTTGCAAAACGATCTGCATCAGGATCCATATTTTCAAGATTTTTTAATGGTGGGTGACTTGGCGCATTGTCCAAAAGTAAGAGTATCTTGAATGGAACTTTTTGTGATCACAATATGCTTTTGCTTATGGTATGAAATGTTTTCTGAACCATTCGGCAAAAACTATTTTTGTCATCCACGCTTTACTATTTGAAAAATAATGCAACAGAAGCCTATGCTTGTTTCCTTTCATAGCTCGAGGATTTTTCGAATTATGAATTAATAAGGGTTTCAATTTCAACTGTATCCTGCCACATTACCACCCAATCAAAGAGTCACGTGCCCCTTGAAACTTGGCATAATATGCTTCAGTGTTAACGTAGCTGCGTTGTGGCATCCGTCGTCGAATTTAAACTTAAAACGAACATAAAAATGTTAAACTATGATAGAACGTGTGAAAAATTTTAGTTAATATTTAGCTCCGAATATGATTGAATGGAAATAAATTTACTGACTTTTGTATAATGTATGTAGGTACAGTATTTAAAAAAAAAAGTTCAATAATTTTGGAAAAAAAAATTTGAAAGGAAACGAAATCGAAAAACACGTGATTTTTCGCCGTCGTAACTTCGAATTGTCGTAAGTCGAACCATCGTAAGTCGAGGACAATTGGTGACGGGACCAATGATTTTTACGGCTTTCAGGAGTTTTCCGTGTTTCGCAACTTTTATTTTTATTTTTTTTTTAAAACAAATTTTATGTTTTTCAAAAAAAAAATGCCCACAAATTTTATTTTAAAAAAATCATTTATTGGTATTTTATCACATTTAAAATAAATATGTAGCGTCTTTCATCTTTTTACACTGTACGCACTTTATTCTAAAAATAATTAAAATTTCCACATAATTAATAGGTACGAGTACAGAATATGTACATATACGTATTAAGTATAGTTTATACGAATGAACGAATATGTACATAATTAAGATTATACCACGTACATACATCAAAATGATAATTTATCGTTAGTCAAAATGTATCTTTGATATTTGTATGTACAAGTTGCTAAGTGTCCCTTAAATTATGGAATTTGCGCTTCTCAGGGTTTCAAAAATAAAAATTTGTACTAAGCAGCGAATTTTCGTCCGCGTCTTGGGATTTTTCGCCTTAAAGGTTAAAATAACTAAGAAATTAATTTGACGGGGATATTATTAGATTTTTTATCCGTCTCTGAAGAGTTTTCGCGATAAGTGATTTCCGGCTCTCGGGATTTTCACTGTATAATAATAATTAACGTTCAGCTATTTAAAATATTTTTGGATTTAAACTACGTTGTACTGAATACTTTAACTATTTTTATTCTGTTAAGTTTTCGATTTGTTTTTTAATTTTAAGAAATATTTTAAGTTTATTTAAGTAGTTGGACACACAACTATATGAAGGAAACTAATGTGATTTTTGAATTCAATGTGATAAAATGTGTAATATTAACATAAGTAAATACAAATTTAAACAAAAATATATATTTTCATTTTGGTATTTTTTTGTACCCCTTTTCCAAAATTTTATTCTGGGGCCCTATTTCTGAATACGATACGAAAATGTATTCGATACGAAAATGATATCCGTTACGAAAATACTTTGGTATTTCTGAATACGATCGTACTTAATTGTTTGGTGTGTGTCCTTGCTATAAGATAAATTTATTTTAAATGGTTTTACCTATAATAAAATTATACAACTTGTGACATTTTGACTTGACGTTTCGTTCTTGTTTGTATGTAATAGAAATGGATGGTTTATTTATGATTATTATTATTAATATTCTAGTCTTTTATCTTAGGCAATATTATATATCTCTTTCTTATCAAATTTTATGTAGATGCAATGTTGTGTATTTTATGTGTGCCATACAAACATGTTTGTTATAAACGAACATAAAATTAGTGAAACAACGAATAATTTCTTGTGTAGTGATAGTGACACCAGAGATTTTTGTACCCCAACCTCCTACATATAAATTGGTATCATAGTGTTTAATAAATTTGTGTAGAAAAATTTATTTTGTCAATTACGAGTACCCCAGAGAAATTTGTATTGTGTCCCTTCGGGATTTTAACAGTGATCTTTACCATCCTTCGGGTCATTTGGTGTACGACACATTAAGTATTACACACTCGAAAAAAAGTTTGATATGCGATGCAAATAATTCCGTATATGAATCCAGCGCAAAAGTATATCGTTTTTAGAAGTAAGCTTTGCATCTTAACAGAAGCGTTATAGTTTGCATTAAAATATGAAATAAATTACTTTTAAAACGAATTGATGCAACTTATGTCTAATTGTGAAGCTGGGGTACATTGAAACTGTATCGATATAGTTGTATCGTAATGGGAGTGGAATTCAATGCAAACAAAATGTGTCGTAAATTATTTTGATACTAATTACATTGAAAAAAGAAATGTGAAGCACATGTTTTTTGAATTAAATTTTGATTTTACAGATATTTACTAAAAGAAATTTACGAATTTTGTTATAAAAAAACCCGTTGAATTATATTTTATGCTTCATGTGATTTTAAAATCTCTATATCAAAAATTCAGATGTCGCGTCAAGTCAGCACTCAGCATACTGCGCTCACCAGACACCAAACTACAAATATATGAAAAATATTTTAAGCTTATATTGAAAGGATGCACACAATGTCTTAGCGAATTATAATAAATTCGCTTAACTTTTGTTAACCCCAGGTTATATAGAAATTTCCTTCAGACACACGTGTTACATTAGTTTTAGACGCAACTACATCGTAAATATTTTCAATGCAAGCTTTGCTTCTAAATGTGTTACATGATTCCTTTGTATACGCCTCGATGCAAGCGTTACATCGAAAACCGCTGCAAAATTATTAAGTGTGTACTTGGTCGTGTTATATATTTTATGAAAAAAGAAAATATTACGGCCATCGTTACAGAATTTCGATAAAATTATTTTATATCATCTTAATAAATGTAATTTAAAAATATAATATATGTGTAATTTATTTAGAAATCAATTTAAAGTTTGGATTTTCTATGAAGTCGTTAACTAAACATCCATCGAACAAAAATCCGTTCATGAACGTATAAAAATCGTTCGAATTCGTTTTGCCAGATAAGGGAAATTTGTGAGCGTATCAAGTAGGTTCGTATTCGTGTTAGAGTTGGACGAATTTGTATTCAAAAATACCAATCATACGAATTCGTACAATTTTTGTTCGTATTCGTATTCAGAAATAGGGCCCCTGGTCACCCTAGGCCCAGGGCCCCTATTTCTGAATACGAATACGAACAAAAATTGTACGAATTCGTATGGTTGGTATTTTTGAATACGAATTCGTGCAATTCTAACACGAATTCGTACCTACTTGAAGCGTTTCTAAATTTCCCTTATCTGAGAAAACGAATTCGAACGTTATTTATACGTTCATGAACGAATTTTTTTTCGATGTATATTTAGTTAACGACTTCATTGAAAAACTGAAAATTAAATGGTTTTTGGAAGTATAATAACATTATTTTGATTTGTAGATTAGATACATAAAGGGTTAGATAGTATATTGAGGGCTAAATAAAAAATTTATAGAAAATTCTAAAAACCAAAATTCGGTTGTAACAGTATATTTAGTCTAAAGTTACAAAGTAATGCACACACAAATATACTATTTGAGTGTAAAAGTTCAAAAGTGGTATTTAGAACATACCATACAAACCGGAATTTTATCAGAATCAGTAATGAGAATTAGATGTTGAGATTGATAGAACTCTAAAGGGCGCTCAAAAACTTCTCAAACGTTCACAAAAAAATACATATAGACAATGAACTTTAGACTAATCAATTTGAGATTGATGTACGATTTCAAACAATTATATTTATTTTCATTTTACTATAAATCAATTTATTTTCGTTTTCAACAACAAAAGTATGTACAATAATGTTTTTAACATCCACTTCAAGTATACAAACCAAACGCAATAATAAACGAAAACAAAATTTTTCTTTTTTGACGTTTATTATTTTCATCAAGTTGTAAAATTTTATTCCAGGTTAAACCATTTAAAATAAATGTCCTTTATAGCAAGGACACACACCAAACAATTACTTACGTTCGTATTCAGAAATACCAATTTAAATTCGAATCGAATTGCATTTTCGTAACGAATACATTTTCGTATCGTATTCAGAAATAGGGTCCCAGAAACCAAAAACGTGTGTAGCATGGGTGTCGCAATTAAAACCTGTATTATAAGTAAACGGGGAGGGAAATGAAGAAAAAAACGGTTTTTTTACGTGTGCCATCAGCCATTGTGTTGTTTTTTCTTGGTACCATAATTTTTTTTTATATTTTATGTAGGCGCACAAACATATTAATAAACAAACAAACAGAACCAAAAACAATGTAAAAATATATTCTGCTACCCTATTCCTGAATACGAATCAAAAATATACGAATTCGTATGATTGGTATTCCTGAATACGAATACGTATAATTCTAATACGAATACGAAAATGTACCCTATTCTGCAATACGAATTCGAACAGTTTTTGTACGTTCATGAGTTCTAAATAAGACATTATTTTATAATAATTTTAAAGGAAAAAATCGTTTATTTTAAAACTTAAACATGGCAGTATAATTTGTTTACCACAATTTTTAGGAGTATAAATACATATATAAATTACTTGTGTACTTAGCACGTACTACAGTAAATTACCGAATGAAGAACGGGGTCAAGAACACAGTTAAAACCCCGGAACCATAATCCAATATGATAATGAAATATTTACGAAAACAAAATTAATTTATATTTAGCTATAAAACCAATCAATTTAAACTTAAGAGATTAGAGTTGCAAGACGCCTAATGGGGCACTATCACACCATTAGAAATTTTTCGGTGGTTGAATTTTATTTTCGATCCTAACAATTTTGTCGGCCACACAAAAATACAAAATATTTTATTTAGACAAAACTCTAATTTTATACACAATTTATTATTTATATTACAACTTATAATCACTCATCATAAATTATGCTTATTTGAAAACCTAGAAGAACAATAATATTATTGCATCCATTTCAAGTACAAATCAAAACGACAAAACTTAAAATAGTGTCCAAGTTGTACAATAAATGGTTTTATTAAAATAAATTTCCCTTATAGCAAGGACACACACCAAACAATTACGTACGATCGTATTCAGGAATACCAATTCATTTTCGTATCGTATTGGATTTTGGTATCGTAAGAAGATTCGTATCGTATTCAGGAATAGAGCAGCTGATATATATATATATATATATATATATATATATATATATATATATATATATATATATATATATATATATATATATATATATATATATATATATATATATATATATATATATATATATATATATATATATATATATATATATATATATATATATATATATATATATATATATATATATATATATATATATATATATATATATATATATATATATATATATATTATATTCTGACTATGCATTCGAATATTAAGTGTTAAAATCTTCGAACGTTAAGTGTTCTCGTTAAGTATTCTCGCTAAGTTCTCGTTAACTATTTAGATTTTTTTATATTTGGTTAATTTATTGTTTTAATTTGTATTGTAGATTGAAAAAAATACGATAACCATAAACGTCAAAATGAATAATTTGAGATTATTGTTTATATTTTTCTTAAATTTGGTCAACTGTTTCGGTTCGGTTCCGCCCTAAACTGAATAACTGAACAATGTAGTAATAATTTAAATTTGTATATTTTTTAAGACACCTTGAATATATAATTGTGAAAACATAACAAAAATAATACCAAAAAATCTACACTGTTAAATTTAAAAATATTACAATTGGATTTGTTTTGTGGCGAAATTGAAACATTTTTATATAATCTGTAACCAACCGTCGCAAAACAAAACCATTACAAATATTTTCTTTCGTACATTTAAAAAAAAAAATATTTAAAAAAATTCTTTTTATACGAAACGATTGCTTACTGAAAATTTTTATGTTGAATAATAATTCCCCCTGCGGTACTCCGTAAGCCGAATAAAGCTCAGGGTAGGTCGTGAGGTCGTGGTTAATTTTGGGGATTAATCAACAATTTAATATATACCGCAAATATAAATATAAAATAAAGTTATAAATTTAATGTTAATAACAAAAAAAAAATTACACTTTAACACTAACACATTGGATATTTTCTGCCACCTCTTCTGACCCCATATCAAAATGATCAAAACAACCTCACTCACTCATTTCAAAAAAAATGTGTAAGACAAAAAAACACAAAATTAGAAACAAATCAATTAAATTAACAAAATTTGAGACGAAAAAAAAAACAAAACAAGAATATATATATATATATATATATATATATATATATATATATATATATATATATATATATATATATATATATATATATATATATATATATATATATATATATATATATATATATATATATATATATATATATATATATATATATATATATATATATATATATATATATATATATATATATATATATATATATATATATATATATATATATATATATATATATATATATATATATATATATATATATATATATATATATATATATATATATATATATATATATATATATATATAATTATTTACAAATGAAATATTAGTTATGTATTTATTTAATTAATCCCATCATAATAAAATTAAAATTAAATTTGAAAATATTGTCTTTATTTAAAAAAAAATATCGTTGGTGCACTTACGGAACCTTTGAGCTCTATGGTTAATTCGTTGATTTTCTTAATATGAATATTGAAATCCCTTCTTCAATATCTATGACTTGATAATGATTTGTCGATGATGATGATTCCCACGTTGTATTAGTCTCATCATGTATTCTGTATTGGTTTTATTTTTCCGTTTGGTTTTCAATTTATCCCGTTGAATTAAATTGATGACAAAGATGTTTTTTATAACTGATTTTAATTCAACTAACTTCACTAATAGTTTATACTAACTGGGTTTATTTTTTTATTTTTAAATGAACATTATAATTTATATAATTTAATTTGAACCAATGTTCGAATATGCAAACATGATATAATTATATATATTGTACTTCTACACAATTAATATTTATAATAACATACTTTAGTTTTTAATTAATTAATTTAATTAATTTGTCCCGTTCACATAATTATACGTTTTTTCCTTCTTTACAGATTTCTAAATTACAGTTTTATTTCTTTATTAATTTCTTAAATTTCTTTTTATAATGAATTCACAACTCTTCTCTCTGAATTTTACTTTTCGAAACCCGTTTAAATTTTCATTTTTTTATAAAATAATCGAAAATTTTCGTTACTTGGATTTGAACGTAATTTAATATTTATAAACTCTAGTGTTTGGTATCGCCAGCAAACACCACAGTATATCTAGACAGGTTGGTTTCGACTAACGTGAAATATTTCCAAATAAAAAGGTTTCAAATCTTTAACATTTATATTTTTATTTTATTTATTATTTATTTATTTCATCAAATTCCATTTGGATACATATATATTAATGCCAAATTAGATAATTAATTTTAAAAACGAACAAGTATATAAAAAAGAACTACAATACAATATGTAAAATTTAATTTGTTTAAAAAAAGAAACCAATTGGACGAGATGAATAGGATACATTCTGTAGTTAAAAACTAGAGGCAAATGATCCCTTATGTTAAATTAATGTATATGATAAAAAATGATAATGGGGTTTAACTTATTATAATTAAAAAGTTACACAACAAAAAGAAAAAAATATATATATATATATAAAAAAGTACAAAGAGAAAAATAAATATACAGTCTAAAAATGGTTAAAAATTGAAACAATTCTATCATAATAAATATAAATAAAGAAAAAAGAATAAAAATGGATATGTGAGTTTAGAACGATCACGTGTTTACTTTAAACAAAAATTCAATTTTTGCAAGATCAAAATTATGAAGCCAGGTTACAATACTTTTTAAGAATGCAGATAATTTTTTCGTATTCCGAATGAACTGAGGCAAGGAATTAAATAGGATTGGAGCTAAGATTGTGTAAAAGTTAAAAAAATGTTTTCTGTTATGGCACAGTTACTAGTGAGTTAGTGTTATTTCTAAGATTGTAGTTATAAAAATACCGAAAAGATAAATTGCCACTTCTAACAAAAAACATTTTCAGTACTTTGTATATATATAAATGTCTCAGTGGTAGTACGCGTAATTTACAAAATAACAGCCAGCTACTGGTTCTTTTATTTTTATGACACATTATTCTAATTATATGTTTTTGAGCCAATATAATAGGTTCAAGAGTATTGAAGTAGGTACTACCCCAACACACAATACCATACTGGAGCTTTGAATGAACAATTCTATAGTATATGCGTTTTACAACTTTCAGGGAGCAATAATTTTTCAATTGATATAGTTTACGTATTGCAGATACCATATATTCGCTTAGATTGTTTGTATGCTCTTTCCAGTTTAGATTCATATCGATGACAAGACCCAAATATTTGATACTCTTTGCAGATTCAATTTTAAAACAGTTTGCAGAGCAAGGATAATTTAAATGATTTGTAATGACACATTTGTCACAGTTTACAATAACCAAGGTATGTTTTAAACAGTCAGCCGAATGATAGAATATATCAAAATCATAAACAGTAGATTCAGATTACGTGAAATTAATTAATTTAGTTTTTTCACTTACTAGCAACTTGTGTTTTGCAAACCATTGCCTCATAACATGTAAATCATAATTTATGTCCATAGCTGTTAAAAAATGATTATCATTGGTATAAGTGAAAGCTAGATCATCAGCAAAAGCTGTTACACTACCATGAAATTTTTGTTTAAAAATTGAATTTATATAAAACAAAAATAAGATCGGGCCTAATACGGAACCTTGAGGTACTCCGGAAACTACGACCTGCTTTTTATTAAAAAACCCATTTAATACAACCCTTTGTTGCCTACCTACTAGGTAGGATGAAAACCATTTATGAATCATACCTCTAAAATAAATTATATTTAACTTTTTTAGCAGTATTTGATGCTCAACCATATCAAAAGCTTTCGTCATGTCCACAAATAAGCCAACACTACACTTGTTTGCATTTAGGCCACCGTATAATCTCTCACAAACTTTTAATAAGGCATCTTCAGTAGATCCGCCTTCCCTAAAACCAAATTGAAAGCTACTAAAAAGGTCAATTTTATTTAAAAACAATAAAACACGCTTTTTCATTAGTTTCTCAAACAACTTAGCAATGGTAGATAATAAAGATATTGGTCTATAGTTAAGCATCAATCTAGGATTGCCCTTTTTAAATAAAGGAATAACTTCTGCAGACTTTAGACCTGCTGGGAAAATGCCACTTTTCACGCTTAAATTGAATATGTGACACAATACATCGATTAGGAAATAAGAATTCTGTTTAAGTATTGTATTGGTAACGAGATCCGAGGTACTTGAATGTTTATTATCTAGAGTCTGAATCATTCTAAAAACTTCAGAAGCTGTGAAAGGCTAAAAAAAAGCTTTTTGTTTCATTTGTTTCAGTAGTTAAAAGGTCGTAACTATCACACAAACATAGTTTATTGTGAGCTAGTGGTAGAGAATTAATAGCGCAATGAACAAAATAATTATTAAATTGATTAGCCACATCGGTTACATTATCTATCACATTTCCATTAATCTCAAGTTCAGTGATTGTAATGGTTTTGGATGGTTTGTTCAATATTTTGTTGACTGCTTTCCACTCACGTCTGATATCCCCTGAACTGAACTTTTCTCAAGCTCGGTAAAGAAGTATTTGTCTCGTGTTAGTGCAATGTCATTTTTTACTTTGCACATAGTTTATTATAATATTTTTGGAGCTTAACATTCGATGGATGTTTTTTAAGTTTCTTACGTACTGAATTTTTGATATTAATCTCCTTAAGCAAAGCAATAGACATCCAAGGTTGTAAGCGCTTAAATTGTTTATTATTTACTTGAACTTCCTCTTTACAATTATTTAAAAGTTGACAAAGAATACTAGAAAAATGGTCATAAGCTATTGATGGGTCATTCACAGAGTACAGCGGTTCCCATAATTCAAATTTGAGTTGACAACTTAGTTTTGAATAATTAAAGATTTGCCGAACTTTAAATGGAATATGTTTGTCTTTGGATTTTAATGTAGAAGCGTTATTTGTTAAAGTAATCTTGTCATGCAATGATCAGTGATACCATGGTCTAATATTGTACATTCAATTAGCGATTTGCTTTTTTTTTTGATGACGAAAAAAAACATGGTCAATGCAAGTTTTTGTGTTAACTGTAATACGGGTAGGCTCGCTGATATATGATTTTAAACCATGAGAAGCTAACAAGAACAAATAATTATCATTATCGGAACATTTATTTAATAAGTCTAAGTTTATGTCACCTAAAACCAGAAGATTTTTAGCATTAATATTTTGTAAAAGTTTACTTAATTCATCTAAAAAGACTTTCCTATGGAGGTCATACTCATGAAACCTATATATACAAAGCACAGTGTAATTCTCATTCTCCCAGGTTAATTCTAATTTTAAAACATCGGCAGTTAAGAGGCTATAATTATTTGACGTGCAAGTATAAATTGATTTAGAAAAAACAGCCACACCACCTGATATATCCAAATTTCTGTAAGAAATACTAAATCAGGAAAATATGTAAAACTATTTAAATGTGTTACTAGTGAATGAAAGTTGCTAGGTATAACGAATTTTGATTGAGATTAGTTGATTAATTTTGTTTTTAAGTTCAAAATTTTCCCGTTCCAGCATAGAAATACGATACAATGCAGTTTGGTTGATTTTTTTTAGATTGACAATTTCTGCATATACCAGTTCAATTGTTATATTTTGCTGTATTTCAATGATATTTGAATTGACCTTGGACTGATTATTATCGTTTTGATCGTTCGATTTTTTGTTTACCGATGTTGATGGTGATGCTAAATTGGATGACAACAGTTTACGGTTTTCACACTCACATCTTTTGCATCACCATAATTTTTTGTTTTTTAACATAAAATCAATGTCACCGTCATTAATGTTAACACATCTTCCATGATACAATTTGTTACAATCATGACACTCAGTTTTTAAGTTTTTCTATCGACTTTTATATCACATATGCAGTGCATCATTATGAACATCATCATCTGTTTGAATACACTCACTAATTAACAATAACATATATGAACATATAACAATTTTTTTTTTTTGTATTATTTTTTCCTTTTGTTTTTGTTTAAAATGTTATACCCCCTACACACGATCTGATTTGGTTGGACCGACCGTCGGTCCGACCAAATCAGGTGTTGCATCCACACGATCCAACTTACCGACTGATTTTAGTTTAATTTTGTTGTTTATACTAATAACACGTATATCATGCCTCGATATTTAAATAAAAAACAGAAAATTGGAATAGCGCTTGCCATTATTGCCACTACTATGAGTACTATTGCAAAGAGGAAAATGTGGGCTAAAAAATGGCTATTACATCGAGAAAGGTTTAGCCATGTGAGTTTATTAAAAGAACTAGAAACTGATGATTTTAAAAAAATGAGTGAGTCCATTAGTACTCTCAAGGAGATGTGTAAACATGGCGTGTGTATAGTACGTGGGTACAGTTTACTTTGAAGGAAGAAGGAATGCAATTTTACTAACCAGAGTTTTTCATTTGTTTATTATCGTTAAATTGGTCTATTACTCTTTCGGTATAATCGACGCAATTGGATTTTGGTAGCTAAAATAAGATATATTATATACTATCGACTCTAACTTTAAAAATTTTCATTGAAAAACTGCACAATATGGTCGTCCCATATCTAGTAGTAAATATATTTCGATCTGAGTTCATGTGCAAATCGAATTCGTCTCGCAGGAAGTTTATAAGTGGTTCAGCTTGAGGAACAGCAACATTAATATTGAAATCCCCGCTCATAATCACCGGCAAAAGATGATAGTCTCCTTGGAGAATTTTTGAAATTCTTTAGGATATGGGGCAAGGACGAAATGTATGAACTTCATTATGTCTTCGAAAGATTTATTCGGCGAGGTTAATACAACTACAGAAAGCATCTTATTCCCATTGAGAAGCTGAAGTTCAGCCGTATATATATCATCAATGAGTTGTGTTGTTACGCTCATACCAATTGTTTGTCCAACGATGATTTCTTTATGCGAGGTGACTGTATGGTATGAGTATTCTATTTGAATTTTTTATATATTGTTACTCCGGCAGCTCACTCACCGTCTCTCTTGAACTGAACGCAGATCTGGAAAAGCAAGAAAATTGAGCATCCTTGCGTGATTGTGTCAGTTAGGTCGAGGTGATGTGTATGACCTAAGACTCTGACAGTTCAATGTTAAAAACCAGATGTCATTATTATCTCGTACAAAATTCGCCATTACAACGGATAAAGCGGATTTGTGGTGAGGCGCGATAGCTAATTTTGATGAAGACCCATTGAGGTCCCATTTTTACGTCCATGGTAGACGACATGATCATCGATAGCCGACGTGATGAACAGTCCTTCAAGACTCGTTACTCGTGCTAAAGCAATATACACAATTTGTTAACTGTGTCTTTTATCGTAAGAGTATATACTGACTATCTCGTTGTAGGTATCACCGTGTGATGCATAAATTGTGGTGGCACATGAAGGTACGACGCTTTACATTAATTGTTGTTTCGATTAATAGTTGAGCTTTTTCTAGAAATGGGCACCAAACATCGGTCGATATTCGTTTTCTGCGCCCATCCAGCTTCAAGCCACCTGACCTTCTTGCCAACTTGTGAATTTGAACCGAAATCCATCCAGAGTCGTTTGACATTTTTTACTGTTGACGTTTTCATCATTCTCGTTGTCCTGGTTAGGATGCCTATGCATTCGATATACTTTAGACAGCCCATAGTTCCATTCGCCAGTGCATTTGTTACGTCAATATTGGTTTTGAAAAAGTACGGCAAATTATTTGTGTCCACTATGCTCATTTTATGGATCTTTTGACGGAATTGCTACTCTGGCTGCCCACTGACCATCTTTACTGAACTGAAAACAGCATTCAAACGTAGGAATATTAACAAGTTCGTCATTGCGCAGCCAGGTCTCGAAAACCAAATGAATTGAGCATACCTGCGTGACTGTGACCTGAGACTCTGGCAGTTCAATGTTAAAAACGAGATGTCATTATAACCCCATTCAGTAGAAGACATGATCATTGATAGCCGACGTGATTAACAGCGCCTAGAGACTCGTCACTCGTGATAAAGCAATATACAGCAGTTGTTGACTGTGTTTTTAATCGTATGAGTATGCAATTTCGTAATCGTAATTCGTATTTCGTATCGTAATTTTTTTTTTGATTTTTCTGATCGATGGAAATGTCGATGGTTTCTATGTCATTCATTAAATTAATTTTTTCATTTTCCCTACTATTATACATATACATAAAAGCATGCCATGTATAGTAAAAATTGTTTTTGTTGAGTTTCTTGCTTTTTTTCAAACGAAGTAGGTATACGTCATTTCCGTTCGTTTCATTTACAAGTTTACTCTAATACAAAAAATTTTGGTAGGCGCGCGTAAAGATGTTTACACATCAAAAAATTTACGAATGGACCATACAAGTTTTAAAATTTTGTTGGAGTTAGTCACTCCTTTAATTAAAAAACAAAATACCACGATGAGACAAGCCATTACTGTCGAGGAAAGATTAGTCGTAACCATACGATTCCTCGCTACAAGAAGGGAGTACGCCGATTTAAAATTTAGCAGCGCAATTTCGCCACAATTGCTATCAAAAATAATTCCAGAGACTTGCGAAGCTATTTTCAAAGTTTTGAAGATGTATATACAGGTACATAAATATTTTTAATTTTTTATTCGATAATATAAAATATCTAAAATTGAATGATATTTGTTATAACGTTGTAAAGTATTATTTACATAAATGATTAATAAACGCATACATTTTGTGTTTCAGTTACCAACAACGGAACGTGGCGTTAACGGTAGTGTATCTGATGGTGGAGTAATAAAACACACAAAATTTTACGAGAAGTTGTCTTCGGAAGATTTAAACTTGCCAGCTCCAACACCTGGGACAAATATATCGGCACTTTTTGTATTCTTAGGTGACAGTGCATTTGCTTTGACCAAAAACATATTGAAGCCATTTCCACAAAAAAATCTCCCCAAAGAGAAACGTATCTTCAACTATCGCCTATCGAGAGCACGAAGGGTAGTTGAGAACGTTTTCGGAATTTTCACAGCCCGTTTCCGAGTGTTCCAGAAGCCTATATTAATAGACGTTAATAAAGTGGATTGGGTCGTATTAGCCAGTTGTGCTCTACACAATTTCTTGAGAAAATCATCATATAACTATATGACAAATAATTGTGTAGACAATGAAGATGTCGACAATGCAACGTTTCGGGAAGCCGACTGGCAACACCAGAGTCGTATGTTGCCCCTAGATCGGACTAGTCAAAGACAACAAACAGAAGATGACCGAATTGTAAGAAATATATTTATGCAATATTTCAATGATAAGGGCCGAGTGTCATTCCAAGACCGGATGATAAATGTGTTGGGAGAAAATATTAATTAAAACACAGACATGTTGTAGAATAGAAATAATAAAAATTTGTTTAAATTAAATAATTCATTATTTTATTTTAATTCTGCTACATTATTTTACTTATGATTTATTATGACATAGACTTGAAGTGAGTATTTGGCAGTACGAAAGGTTGGTAGTTGTTGTTCGTTGTCGAAATCTGTGGCATCATCATTATGTGGTTCGTATACTTGGACCATTGGCAACGGTGTTGATGCAGCGGAACTGATGCATGTCGAATTGTCGGTGAAGAAACTGCGTGATGACGAAGGGGATGGTGTTGAAATGGTATTTTAGGGCAAGAAGCCCTCATATTTTCGATTTTTTTCTTTACAGTATTTACGGTGGCATTGCTATCAATTAAAGTTAATTTTTCTTTTAAAATCTCTAACGATTGGTTTCGGGCATCGCGGTTGCTGTACTCTTTGCATGTGGGATTCCACAAACACCTAAATTTCTGATATAATTCTAGAAATTCGATAATTACGTCTCGTTCATTAATTATTTGCGATGTCATTTTCACCTAAATTTTTTTGTACAACATTAATAATTTAATTTACACAATTTACAATAATATTTTTATTAAATAAAAAATTTGTTAAACTTTATTTTAAATTATTCATTATTATAATTTTTTATTTTAATTTAATAATATTATTTTACATGCACATGTATCATGTCGCATACACACTTTGAGTTTATGATTTTGACACATGCCCAACAACAATATGTAACAACAACAATTTGCCCAACCATCCAACAACGCTACGCACGACCTGATTTGGTCAGGCGGATGGATGGTTGGATGACGGTCGGATGGAATTCCCATCTGACATCACCCGACAAAAAAATTGTCGTACGACAAGCCTACACACGATCTGATTTTACATCTGATCTGATCAAATCAACCCGACCGCCTGACCAAATCAGATCGTGTGTAGGGGGTATTACTAATAACCAACCATGTTATCACAGTTTTTAACATATAATTTAGAATAGCGTAGACAAAGTTGTAACACTGAAATGAACATAGATAGTTTAAAATGATATGTACAGTGCCATACAGGCTACATAGAAATTCCATAAATTTTAATAAATTTTCAAATTTTATTTCATCTATCCTAGAGATGTTTACGGGGTCTCACCTACATGGCCAGATAGATCAGTCAAAACCCTATGAGTGTGGTGCATGGGATCTAATTCTGGTGATTTTTAACTTACCCAGAGACATTTTTACGTTTACGGTTATATCCCATATATCAGAAATGTTCACGGGATCTCTTTCATATATTCGAATAGGTCAGGAAATTATCTATCAATATTGTGAAAAAGGGACACGAATAATGATTTTCACCTTGTATTTCGAAATTTAAAACTTCTTCATTTTCAATTTCTTTCTCAATTGGAAATTTTGGTATTTTCTCCAATAGGATTTTTACCCAATTGACATTCCCAAATAAGCTAGGAACCCGATTTATGGTAATAATAATCAAATAACAGAAATCCTAGAGATGTTCACGGGCTCTTGTTTACACTTTTGAATAGTTCAAAGGTGCGACTTTCGATAGTTAGGGACAGGGTTCGGTTATGGCGATATTTACAGTGCCATACACGACTTAGAAGTTTCATGAAATAATTTGAATACATTATCAAATTTTATTTCACCGAACCTAGAGATGATCACGGGGTCTCACCTACATGGCCAGATAGATCAGTGAAAACCCTATGAGTTTGGTGAATGGAATCTAATTCTGGTGATTTTTAACTTACCCAGAGACATTTTTTCGTTTACGGTTATATCCCATATATCAGAAATGTTCACGGGATCTCTTTCATACATTCGAATAGGTCAGAAAATTATCTATCAATATTGTGAAAAAAGAATAATGATTTTCACCTTGTATTTCGATATTTAAAACTTCTTCATTTTCAATTTCTTTCTATTAAAATTATTAATTAGTATTGTATCATCACTTTTGTAGCATTATAAATATTAATATTTATTTAATTTTTTATGCTTTTCGGACAAAATATTTTTAATGGCATCTTACAATGTTTATGACTATTTTAGTCACAGAGAACAATAGAAGGCTAACTTTTTATCAGTACGAAGCTAACTGCCAAAAGAGACCTATGGAAGCTCTCATTTTTGTAAGGGTTGGTGTATTTTAACACGTTCCCTTGGGGTTAAAAAGAGAGAGGGGAGAGTGCATTTTCTTCTTTTTGTGGTAGATTTGATATAGGTTTTTAACTTCAAATTCGCAATTACCAACATCAAAATCAATTTATTCCCAAATAAATTCGTACTACACCATATGAAAATCAAACTTTTCCTGTTCAAGATAATACTAACGCAAAATAAATTCAATCATGTAAAGTTTAAATTAGCAAAAATAAAATTAAAATTCAATTATAATAATTTCAAATTCATTTATTTTTTAAATTTATATTCATGGTTTTACAAATTATAGAAGATAATCAATATACTATATATAGTAAAATAATTAATGTAAAGGAAGTCCTGCTGCCGCTGTAGGTAATTTTGTTAGCATATTTAGAAAGTAGTTGCTACAATCCGTTGGCGTAATTGTACCAACTGATTGGTCAATTACATTGACCAACGATAGATTTGGCGATGTAGCAGCCAACAAATTCCTTGCTGACAATTTTATCTTTGAAAATACGTTTTCTATAGGATTAAGCATAGGATAATATGGGGACAAATAACTTAAAATGTGTGATGTACTACCAATCAAATCGCGAACTTCTGCTGTCTTGTGTATCGCTGCATTATCAAGCACGAGCCTAGCATTAGTAATACCTCGCGATTCCAACGATACAAATAATTGTCTTAAAAATTCACAAAATATGGTTGAATGAATTTGAACTGATGAATTTGGTACTGTTCTATGGCAAATCATGCCCTGGTTATTCATAGCTGCGATTAGTGATACGTTGCGTCCTCTTACTGTAGGTACTGTAACACGCGCTGGCGTATTAATTTTTGACCTAGCTTGGGCCCTTCTTAAATGATAATTAAACCCCGATTCATCCACAAAAATAATTTTTTCTCGTTCTGCTGGAGCATTTTCCGAATAACTCAGTGCATATTCCTTTCTTAACTCGATGGTGCGAGTACTGTTTAATCGATCCACTTCGATTTGTGCAATTTTGAGGGTTATTTTTAAAGTTTTTAGCGCGTTTCCTATGGCTGTCGTACTCAAATCAACATTATATAATTCGAAGATTTTTGCTTTGATATTTTTTAAAGTAATCGCCGGATTTTGTTCGACTATTTCTTCAATTTTTAATAGTATTTCAGGGGTTATTTTTGTTTTTCGCTGTCCGCCACATTTTTTTTCAATAATAACTTCGCCATCTTTAATAAATCTCCGAATTATTGAATGTGCAGTGCTTGTGTTAATCCCGGCAATTGCAGCTGCTTCAACAACACTTTTCCCGTCCTCGTATAACTTAATTAAAATTTTTTTTGCATCCATACTTACCCTATTGTATGTGGTAGCTCTTCGTGGTCGCGTTGGTTCTCTTACATCCGAATCAATTGAATCGTCAGAGCTTGAATCAATTCTGCTTGTTGAGGCACTTGCAACTGGTTGCGGTGACTGGCTCATTTTAATTTTAATAATTAAATATTGATATGTGTATGTATATGATTTTCGTAGGTATATTAAAGATTTGATATATTTAATAATTATTATAATTACGTATAGTACAAAATATTTAAAGGAGTTGATGATATGAACTCACTACAAAAAATGAAATAAAATTACAAAATTTTATCTATCCTTCATAATTGCCGTTATTAAAACCAGTTTTAAATCGTTGTTATGTCGATTTTAATCAAAATTAAATTTAATGAATTTGAAATTACTAAAAATGAATTTTAATTTTATTTTTGCGAATTTAAACTTTACAAGATTGATTTTATTTTGCGTTAGTATTATCTTGAACCGGAAAAGTTTGATTTTCATATGGTATAGTATGAATTCATTTGGGAATAAAATGATTTTGAGGTTGGTAATTGCGAATTTGAAGTTAAAAACCTATATATTGTGTGTAAAGGGTTTCTTTGAGTAAAATAGTCATAAACATTGTAAGATGCCATTAAAAATTATATTTGTTTACTAAATGAAATAAAAAAGCAGTCAAAATGACTTATTTGGGCAATATAGTGTTAATAAACGAATTTTGTATTTATTTATCTTTTTTTCGGGTTACCCGGGTAGTTCAAAGAATAACTACACGATACCCGGGTATTTATTTTTCGGGTATTTTGGAAACTCTAGTTCGTAGCTTATTTGAGAATGTCAATTGGGTAAAAATCCTATTGGACAAAATACCAAAATTTCCAATTGAGAAAGAAATTGAAAATGAAGAAGTTTTAAATTTCGGAATACATTCGGAATATTGATAGATAATTTTCTGACCTATTCGAATATATGAAAGAGATCCCGTGAACATTTCTGATATATGGGATATAACCGTAAACGTAAAAATGTCTCTGGGTAAGTTAAAAATCACCAGAACTAGATCCCATGCACCACACTCATAGGGTTTTGACTGATCTATCTGGCCATGAAGGTGAGACCCCGTGAACATCTCTAGGATAGATGAAATACAATTTGAAAATTTATTAAAATTTATGGAATTTCTATATAGCCTGTATGGCACTGTACATATCATTTTAAACTATCTATGTTCGTTTGAGTGTTACAACTTTGTCTACGCTATTCTAAATTATATTTTAAAAACTGTGAATGTCTGTAGGAGCGGTGACAAAAAAGTTAGAAAATAGATTGAAATCAAAAACCATAGTTTATTAAAAATGCGCTGGACTTTGTAAAAACCATCATAATTAAATCCTGTTCACACTACACACGTGGGGTTTTGATATAGGTGGGACCCCGTGAACATCTCTAAGATCGGATATATAAAAGTAGAAACATAGTCTAAAATAGCCTTCTTTAGAATTAAAAGAAGTTTATTAAATCGTTTTACGTTCTCGTGTTTATTTCAAATCGTTAGAAAATTATTTGATCTTTACAGCGACACTATTAGCAACATAGGGACTTATCTAATATAAATGTTAAAGATTATATAAAAATGTTTCAATTTCGCCACAAAACAAATCCAATTGGAATATTGTTAAATTTAACAGTGTAAATTTTTTGGTATGTATTTCACAATCATCTTGAATATTTATTTAATTATTATTTTAAGTTATAATTATTTTAACCTATAATTATTTTAGAAACCAACATTCAATTTAAAAACAATAATTTTAAAAAAACTTTCTTTTTTTTAACAAATATTAAAAATTTATATAAAATTTATAAATCATGAAAACTAGTTTCGGAAATTTCTTCCATTCTCAGTTCCTTTTGTTCAATACTACTCTACTACATAGTACTATAAGTGGTTTTAAACATATTTTTCCATGCATTTTGACATATTCAACTTAAAGGTCGTAATCGTAACACAACGATAACTTTGTGCCTCGAGCCGAGCTTTAGTATTTTTTTTAAACCGAATCAAAACCATATTATTTCGAACAACATAACAGAAGTTATGATGTTTTCGATAACGTTTTAAGTTCGACAATGTCGGCAAAATCGATAACCTTGAAAATAACTGTTATGAATATTTTAATAAAATTTAATTTTGCAAAATTAGTATATTAAAATCAATAAACTTATAGCTAAAGTTTTTTGACCCATTATTTGAAATATAGTTTCATATTCTCCCTCACAATATTTTACACTGTTTGCATACATTCTCTTGCTTCATGTCTAGGTTGCCATTTGTCTGCCCGAAAACGACGATTAACTGTTTCGTTTTAAATTTGGTTAGTTTTTTTTAAGCAAAACCCCTGCGGAGAATTCAATTTCCAACACTGTATGTGAATAAGAACTTAAAACACATTCATAAATAATAAATTTTTGATGTAGGATAAATTGCAATTTGTTTAATAATTTTGTGGTTATTGTTGTTTTTTTAACAATTGATATGTTTTATTTAGATTTGTACGTCCGGATATAATTTTCTACTAGACGAGAGAAATTCGAATCTATAATAAATAAATTATGTTTAGTTAAAGTAATAAATCATGATGCAATTAAATATTAGATAATAAATTAATATTTTGTTTGATAGTTACAGCATAATCAAAAAAAAACTAGTTTAATTTAATTTAACCATAATAAATCAAGCAAGAATAATTTTTATATATTATTATGATAGAATATAATTGGTTTGTGTACCATAAAAATAGAAATCATTTAGTTTGGAAACCATATTTTACAATTGGGTTGATCTATATTAAATAACAATTAATATTATACTGTTAATTTCATGTAAGTAACAGATTCTTTTCGTGGAGGCATACAAAATAAATTACAAATTCTAAGAACCCTTGACACAACCTCTCTGATTGAATAATTACGTTTACTGCCATTATTTGGTAGTACAAATATTTTGTTAGATTATGGTGACAGTTTAATTTTTATTTTATAATAATCATAATTAAATTAATTACATAAAATATCGATTGGAGTGCAACTCTACCAGTTTATGTTTCCACAATGACAAAATCGATTTTGTATTCATTTTGACGTTAGGAGGTAGCGTGTCCATGTTAAGCAGACCCTAGAGAGAAAATATAGAGTAGAAAGTATTTCAAATTGAAAGCCAATCATTAAAAATTAAATTTCAGATATTCTGACTGACCGCTACCGAAAATTTGCACGAAAATGAAATAATTGTGAATGATGATGATTGCTTTATTGATCACGTTATTTCAATAATATTTAAAAATAAATAACTTGTATTTTAATAAGATTATGTGATGAAATGTATAAAAAATTTACCCAAGTAAACTTCACACATTTTCGCTGCTTACCATATACCAGACTATTATTTACTATGGTAGAATTCGATTTTAGCCCGGATTTTCCAATCAAATTATGACAAATTGAATGAAAAATAATTGGATTTAGTGAAAAATTTATTTTTCTACTCAAGCCATTTATTTGTTTATAAAATTAAAGTAAAATTCATCATTATGCCATAGACCAAAGATTTAGATAAGTGAATAATGATATATTTTACTTCGTAGGGACATAAATTAGATGGGTTACTACTAGACATCTATTTAAAAAGGGTGGGTTGTTTAAAAGTTTGTTTTTAAAAACGCTATAAAATGAGCAAACACCGTTATTTTGTGGAAATTTTTTTTCAATGTTAAGGTTGGAGTCTCCGATCTAAGATTGAAAAAAAACTTCGTGCATCTGGCTCCCTCGGTCGGCCGGTCCATCATTCGACTCTAGTTTTTGAGAACTTTTTCGATGATTTCAACGCCTATTTCGCGAATAACTGTCGCAATGTTATGTTTTAAAGCTGGAATTGTCTCCTCATGGGAAGTCGAACGGCGTGAAATCGCAACTCCAAAACGAACTAAGCTCGCAGAGGCCTCACACGGCAGATCTCGGTGTTCACAGAAGTCAGTGTTTACAGAAATGTTAAAAAACACGCAAACTAAATAAAACAAAACCGAATGTTCCGGACGAAACTTGAGGAACATGTTTATAAAGAAATAATAACCGGGTGTGTCCATCCGGTGACGACCGAATTTCTCCGAGTGATAAGTACCCAATCTGCTGAAGAGACCCCCAAATGACCCATCGATCCCGAAAGGCCGATGCCCTAGAGCCTTTATTAGAGGGTAGGCATGTCTTCCCAACAGATCAAGCCTCTCTTCATCCGGAGAGACCCCCAACGAATCTCCCACAGTTCACACTTCGACAGCATGAAACTTTCAATGTGCCACGAGGAGAAAGCTGGATTTTACGGTCACCCACGAATGAACGAGACATCTGCTGCGCTCACCCCTCTGACCTTGTGGATGTCCTGCCAAGGGGATGATTGGGAGTGACAAGCCCAGCCTGTAAATATGGCACCGACCCGGAACGAAATCTCCGCTCTCATCATACCAAACCGAAATAGATTTTTAGTAATTCATTTTATATAAAACAGAACAGAATGGGCATACAAAAGACCTCCTCGAAAAATATGCAACCGAAAAAATAAAAAAAATGAAACAATCCAAAAATAATAATGGAGTTACTGAGCGGGAAAACAAGCGACCGGGAATAGAAAAAACAGTAAGAATAATAAAATAGGCGCCGAACGGGAATTAAATTTGAGAGACAAGACCAATGACACTGAGCAGCGTGCGACAAATAATAGCTCTTCGGTGCTCAATTACAATATTTTATGTAAAAAATGAAAATTTTGAATAATAAAATAAAAAATTTGAAAAAAAGTAGAAAAATAAAATTTTAGAACACAATGAACGTATAGCAGCACCCGTTGGTAATCTTTGGTACCGTTGAGCATGTGGTACTCGTCGAAAGTTTTCGGCCCCCGTTGAAATCAGTACCCGTAGAAAATGTAGTAACCACTAACAAAATGTGCACGCTAAAAAAATATAAATGGCGAGACCCGTTATAAATCTACACACACACAAATTTACGCCTCCGCCTTAATTATTTTCGAAAAAACGAATTTTGTTCCAACTTTATTTTTGTGACGTCTCCGAAAATTCCAACAAATATATTTCTTGTTATACGGTCACAAACTGTTATACTTCCGTTGATATTGTCGAACCAAATTTATTACACTCGGCGTGATATGTGGCACTGATAATATTTAACTTGTTTTCCACACCAATAAAAATCAAAACAAAATTTTAATGATCGCGGTCTTCCAAAGTAATATGAAAATCGGAATACACTTAAAATTTCAAAAATTGTGCAAGTCGACCTCGTCACTTCAAACGAACTATTTATTTTTCTATTTGTAAGAATTATTTATATTTTGGTTATTTTGCACCAACAAAACGTACATTTAATATTTTTTTTACACACAAAGATTACCGATTTTTTAATATTGATTTTAAGATTAATATTGATAGTTTTATCGGTACAAAGTTTGTTTGGTTGTTTTAGTGATGAAATAGTGTATCCAATCATATATGTGCCCGTTACCGCAGTTTAGATGCGGTGCTCGTTACCGCATTTTAGGCGGGTGGCCACGTTTCATCGGGTGGTCATTTGAGGCTATCTCTTTTGGCGGTATTTTCTTTTTTTTTGGCAAGACAACGCCCAATCAAAAAAAAGAGAAACATTTTTAAGTTTAAAGGCGAACCAACGCATAACGTTTAAGTTGGCGAAGCAACGCCCAACATATTTCGGCGAGCCAATTTTTTTGGTAACGGAGAAAGGCCCCGCAAAATAGTGACCAACCAGGCACGCGCTCAAGCGCGAAAGCGGAAATAACGCCCAACGTATTTTGGCGGCCAGTTGAGGCCAGTATATTTTACGGGCGGAGCAGCCGCTACGCTGGAGCGCGGGGAACGGCATAACCAAGCAGCAACGGTCCGGGTCGGCGACCCTGAGGCATGACGGCCGCTCAAGGCCGCAATATAATATTTTTTTTTTTTTGAAAAAAAAATAATTTTTAAGGTACGATTTTCTTATATATTTATTTACTTTTATTTTGCTTTCTTATACATATATTTAAAAAAATTTTAATTTTGAATTTTTTTTGTAATCGAGCGCCGGATAACGGTCGACGGTCGCGCGCTCGGCGTATATTGGTCTCGCTCTCTCATATTTTTTTCTTCTTGTGGGAGGTTTTTTTTTTAATTATTAAAAATAAAAAAAATTAATTATTAAATTTCTCGGTTGGTGCCCGCATCCGGATTCGAAACCGGTGTTTACCACCGTTTGAGTTCGGATGGATGCGCGCACCAAGGCACCTCTCTTCCGTTATAATTTTTTTTATTTTATTGTTCGTTCCTCAGGTTCCAGCCGACAAACTTCGGCGGAACTCGGGTTATTATTATTATAATTTGCGTTTTTTTAATCTCTGTACAGGGTGTAAGCCAGGACCCATGCAAGCCTCAAACCCCACGACCCATAGCACTTCTCCCTGAGTTGTAGCCGGCAAAAATCACCGTGGAGGCCTCTGCATGCGCTTAGTGAAATCTGCAGGATGGCAGTAGCCATCCTGTAACAATGTGGCAGAACGAAGGCATATAATATAGTAAAACGTGTTTTGTGTGAAAAACGGCGGCAAAACGTGGCCAACGAACTTAAAAGTAAGAAAATTAGCATAACTATCGATGAAACCACAGATGTGGGTGCAGCAAAATAATTAACATTGGTAGCTCGAGTTTTTGATCGGAAACGATGTTTAGCACGGGATCTGACGCTATGTCAATTTTTACTTGTATTTTAAACCATTACAAAATTAAACCGTTATAAACTCCCGTACAGAACATAATAGGCGTAGAGTCGTATAACGCAGTAATTATGCCTGGTCAAGGTACCGGGGTTCAAGCAAGAGTTAAGGATATAATTCCCGTTTTTTTTTATAAATTGCATACGCCATTCGTTCCACTTATGTGCCAGTTACGCTTCTGAAAGGCTACCATTTTCCGTAGGGCGCGACTAGCGCGAAATATTTTTAATTTTTTTCGTATAGTCCCAAACATTTCAATGAATTGAAGGAATTTCAAGAATATTCCCTAACAAGAGGGCTATCTCTAGAGATGGTCGTAAATCGCATTCTTGAGCAATGGGATACATTGCAATTAAAATGTATCTCTTGCACTTTGGAGGATAAGGGCAAAAATATTTTTTAGTCCTGTGGTACGTCCTAAACATCATCAACAGAATGAATTTCGAGTTCTAATCGGAAAAAATTCGAAACAATGGTAATGAATCTTACAATTGCAATTTTATAAACCCCAATTGCTTCCAAAATATAAACAATCTAAACGACATTGATTTTGATAGTAAAAAAATCATCTACCATTAGCTGAAACAAGCATGGCTTATGCAGTTCCACGTTGAAGAAAAAAAAACGTTGAATCATATCCTAAACAAATAACTTAACCTCACTTAATAACTTATCCTCATTTTAAATTCTGAATAAAAATTAAATTTATATTGGTTAAATAAAAGTGCTAGCACAATTTAATGGAGAGTTAGTAAAATAAATTTATATAAGAAAAACATAACCTTAAATATAATGTTTATTTAAATTGTGTTCTTGCAAGCTCATTTAAATGGTGTAAAGCCACTACTAAGCTAATTTAAAAAACGCAAATTTCGAGATCCAAAATTAAAAAAAAAGAAATATGGATGAAAATTCAAAATGTATTTCACGAAAAACGGGTGCTATACATCTGTCGATACGCTAGACAGTAAATTTCGTTATTTAAAAAAAACATATACGGATATAAAGAATAAAAATAATTGTTCCGGACACGGACGAACTAGATGGGAGTACTGCACCTTATTCAAGGAAATATTCATGGAAGATAAGACAGTGAATAGCAACGTCACAATGGCATCCATGGAAACAGCAGGAAATTAATTAGATGAAGATATTGTGGATCTTACTCAAAATTTACCATCTTCACCATCAACTGGTAGTCGCAAACGAGCGTAAAAAGATTATAGACAACAATCTTTAGAGAGTGATACAACCAAGCTAGCGAAGATGGATCAATTAATAAATGATGTTGAGAAAAACACATAAATTCAAGAAGAACGAAATAATTTACTTCGGCAAATTATTCATTTCGCCGGTTCTTCCTGAATTCCATGTATCAGTATTATATACTATTATGTGTTAATATTCTCATTTATCCTTTCAAGGGCGTGATCATGAAGTTAGAATTTGCATTTGAGATATCATCGAGTAAACGGAATGATTCTTCCTTCCATCAACGGTTCCTCCGTGCTAAATTACTTATAATAAATTTGCCGAGGACTGCTAACAGTGCTAACGTATATATTGATAAATTTAAGATTATATACACATATGCTTAACTTAAAGCAACAAAATATATCCATTTACGGCCAACTTTCAAATGAAATCTCACCTTATAATACAATTGATTGAAACGATTTCCGTTCCAACTGGTTGTTTTATTTCAATATGCGATCCATCAATCTACGATTCTCGGTATTGCGACTTAAAATCCTAAACTGTGGATTATTTTAATTATAAAATATATTATTTTAAATGAGTTTATTGTTTTGAGTTATTGTTTCTGTAAAAACTAGATGGCCCGTACTTCAGGCCAAGTCAAATCGATCTCCAGTTGAAAGAAAATATTCCAGGGTAAGAACTAAGCGCATATTTTATCGATTAGAAAAATCAATAACATATCCAAGAAAATTCCAAAAACGATTGTAGCAGGCCTTTGATTTTACTGGGTGATCAAAAAACAAAACTAAATGTAAATATTTTTTTATTGATATGATTCACTTTGAAACCAAAATAAATCAAGCAGCCTTTGCTTTTCCCAATTTTCCTAATAAAATAATTTTTTTGTATTGATATTTTTTATCGATAAAATGTGTTTGGTTCCTATCCTGTTCTGCTAAAAACCATAAGCTAAATAGCATCTTCTTTTGTAATTACCCTTTGCCGTCGTCTCATAATCGTCTTCGTTGGATTCCGTCAAGTTTCCAAATCACATATAAAATCATTTCTTACGAAATTCGAAAATCAATATTTCTTAACCAAAATATCCTTAACGAACAGAGAGAAATCCGGTTCTCACCAATTACAGACCCCGCCCTTTTCTATTCTCACGTACGCAATAATATACCTTGAATTTTGTTACTCAACCTATGACTCATCGCCTACCTGCGCGATCCGTGGATTAATTTTTATTGCTTATTTTTTCCCCATCCTTCTTTTATTTTTATTTATATTTTGCTTTTTTCTACTATATAACAAAAAATTTTTACTAATACAATTCAGTAGATACTCCTGATGATGACCTAACAAGTCGAAATCGATCGAGTGATTTTTTAAACTTTTTGAAAAATATTCTGCGAAACAAAAACAAGTGATTAATAAAAATGTGTTTATTAAGCATTTTAAATGAGTAACTCACGAGACAAAATCGATATACAGATATCCATAAAGTTGGAGTATTCAAATTATGATTTTAAATAATACTCAATTATACGCATAGTACTTTTATCAAACACATTGAACACAAAAGAAATTTCATTAAAAATTATTTTGTTAAGGTATTGATGTGAAAGAATATTTTTTTCGCTTGATTGTAGCATGTTTAGTACTTTGACAGCTGGAAAGGCAGTCTCGAGTAGGGTTGAGAATGACATTTGTAACAATGTTAAATACGGGTTTACGAACGACAAAAAGCACGTGTTCGTTGGTACAATGATAGCTTCAGAACGATTTAGAGCTGTTATTGTTAACAATATCGAACCAATGTAAAGTTTACGAACAGTCTCCAGAAGGTAATAGATGTGCGTTGATTTGAAACATATTCAATCCGTATACATACGTCGGATAAAAATCCGAGATTTTTCTATCCCATCCTTTTAACCAAGTAGTTGAAAAAAATTGAAAAAAATTCTCGGATGTAAAAATCCCGGGTTTCCATCCGACGTATGTATACGGCTTCAATGCATACGTATGACGATGTTTGTAAATGTTTTTCAGATGGAAATGGAAATACATGGATAACATACTAGTATAAAGTAAATATACAAAATTAAAAAAATGTGTAGTTGTATCTGAATGACAATACACATTTGGTACATACAACCAAAACCAATAATATATGATTGTGTTTGGTTTTGATGCAACACATACATTAAAAAATATTATTTTCTGGGAAACCACTGGTTAATGGGCCTATTCCATGGAAATAATCTGCTGTCAGCAAAAATAAAAGCGAGAAAAAATATAGATTTTACTGGTTGTGTAGAAAACAAAACATGTTGTTTACTGCCATAATACTGCTATAAAAAATGTAAATTGGAGTATTTTTTTTATGGCAGCATTTTTCACACATCTACAAAAAATGTATGTAAAGATAAGAAATTTTTCTCACACTCATACAAAATAAGTCGTTCGCCACTTTTATAGTCAAATAACGATTTAATTTTTTTTTCGTGTTGAAATTTGCTAACGTTAGTGGTTTTTTCTGTTACATATATAAAAATTAAAACATAAAAAAAATCGAATTGTACGAAAATGTACAAATTAAAAATTTTATTGAAATTTTTAGGTTATGCCAAAATGTAAAACCATAAATTTTTCCTATAAAATGAAATAAAAAATATTTCTGTTCTTTGTCACTCTTATGAAATTTGTTTTTGCGTATTATCAGCATATAAATTGCTGTCAGCAAATTGTGTCCATGGAATTAAAGCATAACAGTTACATATTATACTCAAATCGAAATGAAAAAGTGATAATATAATTTTTAGGGGAAACAAAGCCGAGTTTTCGGTCGACAATAATACGAATAGCATGGAATTAGATGCATCAATTTGAAGTAAAATTGAGCGCTTTAATTATATGCTGTTTGTGCGCTGATTTGTACTACTGGGTTTGTATTTTATTCATCGTATTGCTTTTCTTTTCGTTTTGTAATGCTCCTCGTGTTGTCACCAGTGGCACTATTTTGGTAATTCCCTAGGAATAGGGAACTGGGAAAAGAATTTATATGTAATTTCTGTTCAATTATTTTTTTCCGGCATACTGAAGTAAAAAGCTAGTGTTAAATATTTTGAAATCAAAATTAAATTGGGAATAGTTTTCCCTGCCAAATTAGATATAAAAAAAATGATTCCCAATTTATAAATATTTACATCAAATTTTTCTCTTCAGTACGCCTGAAAAAAATATTTGTACAGAAATTACATATAAATTCTTTCCCCAGTTCCCTATTCCCGGGGAAACACCAGAAAAAAGCCACAGATGTTACGTTTGCAATATGTACGATTAAAATATTGCATATTCTAACCACTACATCACCTCCCTCCAGGTGAGTCACACAGTGAAGAAGAGTGCCGATCAAAGCTGTAGTCGCGATACCGAAGGATGTCTGTTGTTATGCTCAATATGGTAAAGATTGGGCGTCAGTTCGTTGTTGATGGTATCGTAGGATTAGCGGACCGATTCATGACTGAAGCATTGCGCGATCTCTTGATTCAGTGAGATAATAGCGAAAAATATGTATCTTAAAAATGTGATACCGATTAGTATACTCAACATGTTGGCGGACCTGAAAGCGTCCAATGAAACATACGAAAACAGACTTCTTCGATTTCGTTTGATGGAAGTTGGGAGTACTTCTGTACCCTGTGTGAGGGGAAGTTTGGAGTACATAACACGGCGCCCATTGTGTCTCAGTCGAACATAAATCAGGAGTGGACTTTATATGAAGAATCGTTTCTTTGTTGAGCATAAAGCAGTCTTTTCCAAATCCAAAATATATGTACAATATGTGTTCACTACTACTTTATTAAATTATAAAATTTTAAATTATTGAATTTTTTAAATTATTTTTATTAATTAAAACGACAAGCGATTCATCTTGTTGCAGCGTTAGAAAAGGGGTCTCGGATATTTGACTGGAGCCAAACAATATGAAAGCGGAACGTATGGACGCAGAAAAAAATCGTAAACGAAGATATCTTGAAGAAAAAACTAAATCAATTCCAATAGACTCCTTCGACCTCCTTTCAAAACACTCTCTAATTTTTTTGGGCATGTTAACAAATGGAAATATAAAAAAATACCGTTTTTATCGAACTTCGCGCTCATGTCGCGACCTCTAGATTATCTTCGATTGACCCAATATTTTTTCTGTTCAAGTTTTTAACATAACCTCACATTTATAGGGGTGTCCCGTTAGATATTGGAACTTTCGAAAATAAGGATCACTCTAAACAATAATAATCAAATTCACGGATTGATTTTTAATTAAATTTGTAGTCTTATTGCACAATCATTTCAATTTTGTATTCTTTTACTTTTATTTTCTTGTTATTTCAAATTAATTAAATGATTTATTGTGTTAAATTAACTATATTTCTGGATGTAATTTATTAGCTATATTGAAACACTGGCAAGTAGATGTAAATATATTTTGTGTTCGCCAGTGAAAATGTCGATGGTTAAATAAATAATTAAATTTCCTGTACCCGAGGGCATCATCTGTATTCTATTTCATTATAAATTTGTTCTCTTCTAGGGTACGGGTTCCTACTTCCAACGACTGATAATTTTCTTATTCAGAAAGTTCTTATTGATATCCCTAACTTTTTCGTTCGTCGAGTAACCAGTGGCACTATTATGGCTTTTCCTGGGAATTGGTAAACTATTTTCATAGCATTTTTGTTTGAATTGTAGTTTTCACGTCTACTGATGGAATGAGTTTGGTATGAATATTTACGAAACAAAGTTAATTAACCACTTTGCTTTCTAAAACATTTACACCAGACCGATACCATCAGAAGGCCAGAAATATACAATTCCAAATTGAGTTTGTAAGTAAATCAATAAAATATCTAAAGTTTTATTAGTGTATGTGGCATATATGCAATGTGAACGGTGAACTTAAACACCCACAGTGAAGTACAATTTTATTAATAAAATCCGTAATAAAACTCTAGAAATATTATTGCATATCGTTTCTTTAGTAAGTTTATAATAGAATCTCCTGACAATGTTTATTTTATTGTTACCTTAATTCAATATCGTCTAGTCAGCATAGGTATGTATTCCAATTGTTCAGACAAGGTAAACAAAACTGTTTGTGGACGAGAATAAATTTAAATAGTATTACCATTGGATAGAAAATATAGCTGTATTATACATAAAACGCAAATACGTTGTACACAATAGCATAATAAAAATAAATATATACTACTTTATTTAAAAATAAGAACGTATATGTATATAAATTTTATATTTTTAGGATTTTTTATTTCCTTTTTATTTTGTTACACACAAAAATGTAATTTGTTTTGCAAGAAAAATTACACAAAATAAATCTATTATAAAAGCTCTAACGCGAACAGCGCATAACCTTCGAATTACTCATGTACTATTGTAGCTTATTACAAATTTATTTGAAATTCCGTCATGAAGTCTGAATCTGCTTGTTCAACTCGTCGACAACGCCGATTTCTCGCAGAAAACGTAGATAACTCGTAGAAAATGTCGACTACTTGTACCGAATCTGCCTGCCCAAGACACTTTTTACGACTACTTCAGTATTTTTCCTATTTCCTATTTGGGTGACCTTACGCACAAATCGCCAAAGCAGATAATCTTGTGGTAGCTAACACTAAAGCCAACTAGCATTAAAGATATTACGACTACATGTGGTACCAACATTGATTCTGACCACTTTCTGGAAGTGTAAGAATTTGAGGTCAGTCTATCCTCCACGTTTAATAAAGGATTTCAGCGAATCTCTTGTTGAAACACATGTTGAATAGCCAACCACTACCCCGTTCTGTGGAATAAAAGTGGAAAATAATTATATCGGCGAAAACAAACGCTTCATCGGCAAATATAGGTAAAAATTCATCTATAAATACATGGAAGGTTGAGAAACGTCCAGCTTCAATTCGAGAAAAGGATGGAACAAACAAGAATTGCTTTAAATCGAAACTGTCAGTTTAATAGACATACCATTCAATGAAAGACATATCTGCTGACTACCATCCATGTACTAGCGCTATTCGCAACGAATTCGGAGAACTAGAAATGGACATAAATCCAGTCTTAACAGTGTAGCAAAATTATGTCTCGTCACTCTTAAACAGGCGGAAGCCTTCCTCATGTGAGCATCCAATATAATTTCATCAGCCTGATATCGATATAGAAATGACACTACCATCCGCTCCATCTAACAATGAAGTAAGAAGTATTATATCAAATATGGCGCATAGTTCATCAATTTCGCTCTCAGAGAAAGTCCCAGACAGGTGGAAAATAGGACAAATCTGTTCACTAGATAAAAAAGGTATTGTAACAACCATCTAGGAATTGCGTTGTTCCAGCTTCAAGATCGTGGCCAACACATTATGGAGTGTCTTGTCCCTTGAAAATTGATAACATTGTGCAAAGGATTACTAGATAGCTCTAAAGGCTCTAACCAAGATGATAATCGAGGGCAAACTCTCGGAGGCTTTCGAGAGAGGCCCCCTCCCGTGTCTGAAATCCTCTTGTTACGGATCGTGTTACCTATAAAATCATTGTTGAAGAGATCAAATCCCTTCATGGGTTCAGCCAAGGAGAAGAAGGTTTAGAACTTATGCCAAATCTTAGATTTGTCTTCCCTGATCATAATAAACCCGAATTTCTTTTACCATGGTTGTACGTAAATTTCAAAAACACTCTACTTGATTACGAAGGAGAAAGAAAGTCAAAATGTATGATTCCCAGTATTTATTTAACAAAACGTTCACATTGCTGTACACCTCAATCGGTACAAAAATTTCATGTCGATTTTCCTGTGTTTGATGTTGCGTCATTTTTTCCCTCTGAAGCACCTTGCGGTTAGTTGATTGAAAAAACATTAATATGTCCGGAATTTTGAAAAAGAAATATGAATTTAAATAAAAAGAAATTCATCATTAAATAAAATATTTTAATAAAAAAAAAATATTTTAAAATATTTTACTCGTACCTTAATATTGCTGCCTGGAGCCGTCATGCTATAGATGCGGCCACCCCGGACCGTTGCGCCTTGACTGTACCGATCTCCGTGTATTCCCTCGATGCGGCCCAACTGCCGGTAAGCTGTTATCGTTGGGCATTGTAACGCCGTAAACTGTAAATTTGTTAAACGTTGTCTTGCTTTTAATAATTTAAAAATAAATCCCGTTGGGCGTTCTTCGCAAAAGACCGTAGGCCTCAACTGGCCACTTGTCTATAATGTGGTAGGGCGTTGTCTCGCCAATCCCGTTCAAAAAATTTGACCTTGATAAGCCGCCACAACCGTTGGTCGTTGGGTAAAAATGTTGCGGGGCGTTTTTCCGCCTTTAACAGTAATAAAATAAAATCAAAACACCGTTATGCGTTGTTTCGCCTTGAAAACAAAGCAGCCATGGTCAACTTCCGAAATCGGCACACGTTGAATACGGCGTGCCTCAACTGGCTGCCCTTTACTGTTCCGATGCTTCAATCCCGATAATTTATTAATATTCACGGTACCACGTAGCTACCACATGCACCAAAACACGTCTTGGGTCCATCAATTAAATAGTGCATGTGCAATACAATCGACAATAATACAAATTATTTGGTTTTCTTTCGACACTCAATTTATTTCCAAACACAAACACCTTAAAATAACAAAAGCAAATTTATCTCGATTATCAGCAATAACTTTTCACAAAAAAAGCATCTTTGTTCGTCACAAATTAAATTTCAGTAACATTTTAATTGGATATTCCCTTTGATACACTTAAAATTGTTCGTAACCAAGTTACGACAAAAAAAACATTCCTATTAAAAATGGGGTCGACTTCCTCATACAAAACTTTAAACCAAAAATGTTTTATATTTTTTTCTTATAACACAAAAATCAAAAACTGACTATTTTCAATGTCAGTTCGTCAAAGTTTTAGAAGCACATTTCGTTTATGTATACTTTCTCGTTCTCGTTCGCATCAATCGCACGTATGATAAAAAAGAAAACATACAAAAATAATATTCCTCTACAACTTCTCGGTCGTACACGTGCACATGGTACACTGTTCTCGCTCTCAAAAATCATTCGACGCTTACGTAATACAGAATTAATGCCCAATTATTACAGAACATTAGTGCTCCCAATGTAATACCAATGACATAACACAGATGGCAATGCCATCAGTAAAATGTATTTTTCAAACAATCACAGAGAAATTACAAATTTAAAAACGTAATTTGAAGTCGTAATAATTTTCCCGGCTACTTTAACCATTTCTTCAAATTTGTTTGTAAGTTCTATTATTTATTTTCCTACTAAAGGTCGGTATCCAGCTCGCGCTAAGATAAATTTTACATACAAATTTGACGTAAAATTTAGCTACCAAAATAACAAAAAAAATATTTAGCTCACGATTTCGTAGATGCGGTACGCAGCTGACATGAAAATTTCTAGTTATCTCATTCACATGCAGACTGCGCTAGTGAAAACTCTACAAACGTTTGTAATGAGAGCGATTAGAAGCCAACGACGGAGCGATCTCGATGTCTCAATTGCGCTGGTTTATTTTCGCCCTGTTAACAGAAGTATCCATACAGAAATTTCGGGCGGTCAGTTAACTCCGGCTAGGACTCAGGGTAGGGGGGTGGGATTTCCGAAATATGTATGGATCAGTTTTAGACCGCAGGACGAAGATTAGGAACTGGGATGAATTATAAGGACCATGACCAACTCACCTCGGCATACAATCTCATATACCTACTCTCTAGACCATCCTCTAATAATTTGGACTACTAGCCCCTCATAGTTCGGTTTGAAATTAAAAGAAGCAAGATTTCTAATTTAGAATTCATAAATTTAATATAAAAACAGTAAATAATCCAAAGATAAAATTTATAAAAGGACGTATACATAAATGTATATACTACTATAGCTAGCTACCCTACACCCTGCTACCCTAATCTTAATACTAATAATGTTTTCTACACTACTTAAGCCAGTTTACTATTTATTTTACATAATGTATCAAAAATGACTAATTTAAATACAACAACAATTTACAAAAAAAAATAATGTTTGTTCACCTGACAATCGATGTTACTGTTGCGTGATGGAAATGTTGAGGCTGCCAATATGTTGATAGATGATTTTATTTGGTATGGATAGTATACGATCAATGTCGTTCCAATTTGTATGCGACGTATTGTAGCTGGACCAACGAACGACTTATTTAAACTCGAGCGTTCTTAGACAAATTAAAGTACCAACAAAAACTTTACCGTTTTTTTGTTGTTGTAAGAGGGTTTTTTTTTCTTGGGTACATACTTTGTGTACGGTATATGTCGTAATAGGTTTTATATTTCTAGTCCATTCGATTAATTTAATATTACTATTATTATTATTTTTGTAAAAATTAGTTAGTTAATATTATGTTATTACACAGATGTAGGTAACTTATTTATTATGTGGTACTTATTTAATGTTATGTTTTGTTTCCCTTTTGTGACTAGCAATACGAACTTAAACTGCATCACATGTAATCGGATGCTTAAGATAGACGCTCGGTGGTTTTTTATATTAATTTCTTCCAGTTCACTGGTCCACCGTATATACCATACAAACTGTTTAACGGTTACCACATATGACTTTTAAACATTTAACTTTCTTTTCTAGTCACTATAATTGGTATTATACTTAAGGTGCTCGTAATCAATACAATTATTACACCTGAGAATTTATGTTTAGGCACTGTACTTTTAGTTAGGCACCTAAAATTATTTTTTTATTCACGGTATCACTAAGTTAATTTTTTTATGTTAGTTTTTTTTTATATGTTTTCACTTAACGTTATACAGTTTTTATTGTCCACTAGAACTCATTCACTTTTTAGTTTTGAGTCACTATATTTTAACAGTTTTTATTTTATTATCATTATTAATCAAAACTTTTAAATTAAAGCTAATTATAATACTTAAACTAACTTAATCAATAAAATTTACTAATTTTTATTTATATTTTTATAATAATTTTTTTTTTTTTTGCATATAATTTTGCTTCTTTTAAAAATCACACTTTTCACTGGTCTAGAAACAACCGAACAACCACGTTTATTTTTACTTTCTACCCCCTTTCGTTCGCTTACCTCGGCTTTTATCAAAAATTAACTGAACGCTCGACTGTCTCTCCAACATTTCTTCACCCGTTATCCCAACTCTACACAACCAAAATAAGTCAGGGGTATGAAACCAATCCTTGTGACGATTTGCAATGCGAATCGTAACACGTTTTCGCAGCAATTTATCTGTCTACAATAAAATTTACAAAAATTTTTACAGAAAACCGTGAAAATTTAATTTTTTTAATGTGGATGAGCAAAATAATTTTCAAAACTATGAAAATAATTTCGAACTATATTTTTGTTTGTTGTAGGACAAATAAAACAAACGTCAAAATTTATCTCTACATAATTTTTTTAGCTTACTAACTTATCTGTAATTTAGTGGAGACTTGTGGAGACTGCGTTAAAATTTATCTAAGCGCAAGCGGGTTCTGCTAGCTTAAGATAAAGTTAGCAGAACCCATATCAAAAAACGATATAAAAACAATTGGAAAACTAAAGATTAATTTTAGGCTAATTAAATGCCCTATTTAATTTTTTTTATTATGCTCGCTCTAGGGGAAAAGTAAGGCTAGCAGAACCCAAATCGAAAATCGGACCAAAATCGAAATTAGAACGCAAAACAAGAACAATTGGCATACAAATAACTTTAGGCTCATTATGGCCTAATCAAAAGCCACATTAAAAAATTTTGGGCTCCACTCGTTTTTGACCAAATTTCAGATCTGTTAATCTAAATCTAGCAGAACCCAAATCGATAATCGAACCAAAACCGAAATTAGAACGGAAAACAAGAACAATAGAATAAGATTTTTCTTGTTCTTGTTTGCCTTTCTAATTTCCTTTTTGGTCCGATTTTCGATTTGGTTTGTGCTAGCTTTAGATTTCAAAAACGAGTGGAGCCCAAAATTTTTTAATGTTGCTTTTGATTAGGCCATAATTAGCCTAAAATTATTTGTATGTCAATTGTTCTTGTTTTCCGTTTTAATTTCTGCTAGCCTTACTTTTCTCCTAGAGCGAGCATAATAAAAAATTAAATAGGGCATTTAATTAGCCTAAAATTACCCTTTAATTTTCCAATTGGTTTTATATCGTTTTTTGATATGGGTTCTGCTAACTTTCTCTTAAGCTAGCAGAACCCGCGTTTTAGTTGGATGGGATGGAGACCAACAATTTTTAATAGAGCATTTAATTTATTATCCATACTATCTTGTAATGTTCTGTCCTATGGGTCTGCTAGCTTAAAGGACGTTAAATAAATATATGTACATCACCCGCTCTCGCAAACCAAAACTCTATTTCATTTTCAATTTAGAAAAAGAAAAAGGAATTAGGTTTACCATTACCACCACGATTTTTTTTTTGTGGAACTAAAACTACTAAACCGAAATGATTTCGTATTATCGTAGGAGGAGGGACAAGTAGCGTAGGTCAATTTCTCTTTGAAAATGACAAATCAATTCAAATAAGCTAAAGGTCTTATTATACATATATATTATTTAACAATAGAAACTGTTTTTAACAACAAGTCTTTTCAAATCATAATAAAAAATATATTAACTGTACAACAACAAGCAGTTTTGTACATTATCTAAAAAAATTATTTGGTTGGAGTAAATCGCAGAAAATTTATAAAATCAATGTAAATAATTACAGCTGTTTGTGTAATGTGTTTTTTTTTCAGGTAAGACGAAATCAAAAGTGAGGTTATGCACCAAGTAGATTAAATTGTAAGCATTATGTTTTTTGTTTTGCTTTTAGACAGCAACGACTCAAAAGAAAAAAACAACCTAAAGTTAAGTTAGTTTGTGAGACATACGGCCAGAGAAATGAATTTATTTTCAATATTCTATCTCAACTAAGCAGAACCATCAATTTTATAAAATGAGGAATTAAGTGGATGAATGGTTTACTGAGTGAGTATTTCTCGTATTATTATATTTTTGATTGCAATTTATGTCAAATCAGGTGATGACAACTGCTTGTTTATTTATAGTGGATGGATTGTACCAAATACTGTTCGGTGTAATTATTAGTAAAACTGGATCGCTTAAATGGATGATAATACAACAAAGTCTCTCTAACAAATTGCAAGATCTATTTAGTGAATATAACATTTTATTTTTACTTTTGGTTCTCTGGTTTTACTTTTGAGATGACCATCACATATTAAATGTTAACTGCAATATGTGGGATTTACGTTTTTTGAATCATGAAAACGTGATCAAATTGTTAAAAAATGGTTAAACAATTTATTTTAATAAAATAATTATATCTTTTAACGAATTTGTTTAAATTGAGGTGAACTTATTTGACCATTCATCATGTCACCATGACCATTCATATTACAAGAGAATACCGAAGCAATAGGTTGTGTTACGGAATTAATCCAATAGACCGATTTAGATGAATATTCAAGCAAGAATTTTCTTCCATACTTCTTGCGACCATGTCTATAATAAATAAATACAAAATGTGAATGCAAAAGGTTAGAAATGAGGAAAAAGGATGTATGTGTAGGTGTACTAAACACACCAATTATCTATAAGCTTATGATTAGAGCCCGGAAGTTCATGTAAATACATATTTTTGCATATAAATGCATATTTGTACCCGGAATGCAGATTTATTTTTTTAATTGCATATTTTGCATATTCGACCTATTTTATTTATTTTACACAATTTTTGTAAATTCCGTTACGAATTCCTGGTATGTGGCTCATTATATGTACATATATGTTTGCAGTGATTAAATGGTATCATTTTTAATGGTACAATTTCATTTCCTTTTGATTTAGTACTTTTTTGTGGTTTTTATTGGAATGTTTGACGTTTGGTCAGGTGTGAGGTGTGTCCTCACTCACAAGTTGTTAGAAAAAATGTGCAATAATTAAAATATATTTTTAAAATTAAAAACAAATATAAATACTTCACTATTTCGAATAAAACATTATTAAAAAAAAAATTAAATGCCAAAAGAAAAAGCAACCAAAGCTTATCGTTTAAGCAAATTTGTGAAAGATATTGGCGGCGGAGTTTTAAAAACGGATGGAATAATTTTGTTCTGCACCTTATGCAACAAAAAAGTAGGCTCAGATAGTAAATCTCAAGTCGAGCAACACATAAAAACAAAAGTTCATGAAAATAATTTGGCAACAAATAACAACAGACAACAATTGATAACTGATTCAGTTGATTCAAGTAATCAAAAAACGGAGTTTAGTTTTAAACTTTGCGAAAGGCTCATTTCGGCGGACATTCCGTTCTGGAAATTAGGGAACCATACATTTCGAAAATTTTTAGAAACCTATACGGGTAAAACAGTGCCGCATGAATCAACTTTACGTAAAACATACCTTCCGACAGCCTTTGACAAAATAATAGAATGAATCAGGCAAACCACGATTAGGAAAAAATTATGGATTTCTATAGACGAAACTACCGATGTGTTGGGCAGATACGTCGCCAATGTAATCATAGGAATTTTAGATGAGACACATTTTGAAGAGAAACCATTTTTGTTAAATGTTAAACAATTGGGGAAAACCAATTCAACGACAATTGCCCAGTGTTTTGATGAATCTATAACTATGTTAGGTTAGTTCACATTATAACATTAAGTTTTTAAAATTGAAGAACGTAATTTTTGATTTTAGGTCCAAACATTTCAAAGGCGATGTACTACTTTTCCTTAGTGATGCAGCGCCATACATGATTAAAGTCGGGAAAGGATTAAAATTGATTTACCCAAACATGATACATGTAACATGTATAGTTCATGGATTACATAATGTCGTAGAAGCCATTCGTGACCAATTTCCAAACATTAACAAATTAATTGCTAACGTAAAGCGGGTATTTTTGAAAGCCCCATCACGAGTTCAAATTTTTCGTGATATTGCTGAAAACGTACCGTTGCCACCTAAACCTGTACTTACACGGTGGGGAACATGGCTGGAAGCTGCGGTATACTATTGTCATCATTTTGAAAAAGTTAAAGAAATTTTCAATAACTTGGATGAGACTGAGGCCATTTCAATTTTAGAGGCAAAAAAATTACTTAAAGATCCTCAAATTCAAAATGATTTAATTTTTATAACCAGCAATTTTGAATTTTTGGCGGGAATAATTAAAAAATTAGAAGGGCAATTGCTGCTTTCGCAATCTTTAAAAATATTAAACGACGTAGAAATCAGAATTATGTCTGAGGAGCAACCAAACTTTAAGGTGAAGTGTAAATTTTCATCAATATTCGATAAAAATTTCAATTTGAAATTATTAAAAAAGGTGGACAAAATTTTATCTGGGGAAACCGATGTTGCTCTGGATATCCCTTCAGATCTTATCAGATTTTATAAATACGCCCCTTTAACTTCCGTTGATGTGGAGAGGAGTTTTTCTAAATATAAATCTATGTTGAGTGACCGGCGGCAATCATTTACGTTTGAAAATTTAAAAATGAATTTTACTGTTCATTGTAACGCCTAATATTATTGTTAGTTTTTTATTACATATTATTTTAAAGAAATGAAATATTAAATAAAAATTATTTTATTATTTATTGAATTAAAAACTTGTTTTTAGTACATATTTTTACTGCATATTTTAAGAATTTTTGGTGCATATTTACATGCATATTTCGCATGCTTTTAATGCATGAACTTCCGGGCTCTACTTATGATTCACATCGCCGCAGACTCTTGCATTTTTGGAACAATTATAGTAGGAATTATTTTACATATGCCGTCATTTTCCCACCGAATATAAGAATAATTTATTTTAAAATTTAATACAGGCAGATTCTACAACCAAATTGAAAGGTTTTTTACGCATTTCCGCGTGCAAGTGATGGCGATCGGCATACCAAACTGTCAAATAGTTCGACTCTACTAAAACTATCATATATTCGAAAAATTTCTTGAAATTGGTATATTTCATTCAAAAAATTATATTTTGTATTTTTCCAACCTTCAAATTAAATTAAATTGGACATTTTAAAATGAAAATAAATCAATTTTACCAAAATTTTCGAAGAATATAATAGTTTTGGTAGAGTCCAATTATATTTAATATTTATTTATTTATTTATTTGTTCAATTATCATAATAACAATTTTTTTAGCTTTAACCCACTCGAAATCTACCATCTCATTTTGAGCAAGAATTGCTCATTCATAATGAGATATGCAGGTTGGAGTGAGCTGAATAATTTTAATAAAAATAAATATTTGTAATAAAAGACGTATTTTTATACTACTACTAGTACATGAAAAGTAACGGCTACTTGGAGTGGTGATATAAACAACATGACATGTGATATGTTGGCTCTGTTTGCTCATATTCCTTGGAATAAATATTATGGTGCAGCTTTTTTCATGCTATTTATGCCCATATTTGATAATGTATAGAATTATTGGTATACAATGTAGCTGATGATTTGATTCTCTGGTTAACGGGTTTTTCATCCGTGGTATTTAATCTTAAGTCAGGGGATGTTTGATGATGTGAGCTTAGTTTTTATAAAGAAAATCCTTTCACTGGCAATTAATATTATTAAGAATTTGAAAACCGAGAAAAAAACAGAAAAAAATATCAGCCGTTTGACTTCAAAGTCAAAGGCATATAATAATTTTCATGCTGCAGGTGAAACACTTCAAAAAATAGATTTAACGATCGGCATCACTTGAATGTGTGGCAATGCGTTTAAGCATCAAAGCCAAGTGGCGACGACGGATGGCAAAATAATTTTTTTTATATTCTAATGTAATGATTAATGAATAAAAATCTTATAGCATTATTTTGAAGTTACGAAAAATTCCTTACACACATACTAACATACTTACTCTTGGCGTGCATTCTATGAACGTAAACATTTCTTTTCAATCACGAAAATATGTAATAAGAATGTTCATTAGTTTTTGATTTTTAAGGTTGAATGAAAAATATGGTTTGTTTTATTAAATTCAGATTTCTTCGCCTATCATCTAAATCAAAATAAAATTAAATTGCACTTCAAAATGTAACAGGTACATGTATACAGCCTTAATTAGTTTAACTTGTTAGTAACGTATATCTACTTCATTAAATAATAAAATTAAAAATATACTTCTAATTCATAATTCAGTACGTAAGAAAAAATATAAAGGAATACGCTAGAGCAAAACTTAATAAAAATCAAAAATAATACCTATTCACAAAACTTAAAATTAGCATTTAGGAAAACAATTTTTTGTAAATTTTTTGGTTTAATACGGCTCCTTCTTTCGGTTAGAATCAAATCTGTCTTTGAAAACATCCTCCGAGGAAGCCGAAGAAACTGGAATTGCTAGAATTCTTTTTGCTATAACAGTCAAATGCGGATAAATTAATTTTTGTTTTTGCCACCGTTTTAGTGGATCATCCTTTCTGCGAATAATGGCCTCCTCCGCATATTGCTGGACTTCAATTGTCGCCAAAGCGGTAGGCGAATTTGTTGTTTTGATTGGATTTTGTGTGTCGAAAAAGCTCCAAAACGATTGTGGTGTTTCTTCGGCGATATCTTCCTCTGGTTCTTCTACTGAACTATTCTCTCGTTGAATGACATCCGTAACTAATCCTGTTAATCGATCTTTCACTTCTTTCATGGTCGATTCGGTAAATATTTTACCTTTGAACCGTGGATCAAGGTATGTGGAAAGTTGGAGAGTAAAATTTTATTCCGCATTCTGAAAACGTTCTTTAGCTTTCGTTGTCACAATCCGAGCCATTAAAGTGGCTTTAGGAGATGAAACTGTAAGGTTAGCTAGATAGTGTTTGATACCTTCTATTATCACTAACACTTTTGAAATCGTTACGCAGGTTTCGGCACTTAATTCTGAGGTAAGGCTGTCAAATGGCTTCAGAATTTGGCAAATTTCCGTTAATACCTCCATTTTCGAATTAGTCAGCATTTCTAGCTGTTCCACATGGAGTACCGCTAATGTAGCCTCAATTGGCTCCCGTAATTAGCAGAATCTGCAACGAAACATTTGGAATATGGTAATAGTTAGACCACTAAGAAAATTATTTGAATATTATGATGCCTCACCTTTCAAACATATGGAATGTGGAATTCCATCGAGTGATCACATCATTTATCAGCTTAAGAGGATTTTCCGCTCCACTGATTTGCTTTTGGAGCTGTTTTAATTTCTCATTCGCATTAGTCGATCGATGAAAATATTCTACAATAGCCTTGACCTTCCTCTGCATGTCCGCTTCTTCTTTCACTCCATCTTGGACAATTAAATTGAGTGAATGTGCGATGCACCGAATGTGCTCATATTTGGTTAGATTGATTGCTGCGGATATATTGGCAGCATTATCGGTTACCACCGCACTCATTTTTTTATCGATCTTATATTCTACACAACATTCTAGAAGCTTTTCTTTTAAAAATTCAGCTGTGTGTCTCGACGACACATCAATGCAACTAAGCAGGACCCTGCGCATTTGACAATCTTTATAAATAATAGCTGCATTTCATGACACCACCATGATCCAGATCAGATCAAATTTTACATGTGAAACAACAACACGATCACGTGTTGTTGTTGTTTCACATGTAAAATTTGATCTGATCTGGATCATGGTGGTGTCATGAAATGCAGCTAATATATGCAGTTATTGCCATATAACTCTCTGTACTTATGGACGTCCATGTATCAGTGATTAGGGCAACGCTTGCACTATGATTAATAAAATTTAATACATTTTTTAGGCATACATCATAGTGTTGCGGCAAAAGAGATCTAGTTAGCGTCGATCTAAATGGCAACTGATACGAGGGGCCAGTGCTGCAGAGTAGTTTCTGAATCCTTCATTGTCCACTGTAGAGAATGAAAATCCTGACAACGAATTTTAATAACTCATTATTCGACTTCTTCTGCCATGATATTGAAGCCGGCCGTTTTATGTACTGGGTTTTAGTTGGTTGTTGTAAACCACCCCATATTGAACTCGATAGTCCTGGATCTGACGAAAGCAGCTCGTCCCGTATAGCTGATACTACCTGCATGGTGTCTCGATTTTACAACGGTAATTCTTCTGCCTGTTGAGATGTTTGTGTATGGTCGTTCGATATGGGCATATTTCGAAGGGCTTGCTTGTGCATAACAGTAGAGTGTTTTCGATCTAAGTGGCGTTTCAAGTTAGTGGTACCACCACCCTGATGCGAAAACACAGTTCTGCAAATATCGCACTTTGCTTTACTACCGTTTTATGTCGGTAAAATGTAACTAAATTTCGCTTCTTTTTTTGGTGGTGGGGACATAATTTTGGGACAGAATTTGGGGACTGAATTTGGGGACACAATTTGGGGATAGAATTTGCGGACACAATTTGGGGACAAAATTTCGGCACAGAATTTCGGGATAGAATTTGGGAACAGAATTCGCGGACAGAATTGGGAGGCAGAATTTTGGGGACAGAATTTCGGGACTGACTTTTGTTTACAGAATTTGGGACTGAAATTTGGGGACAAAATTAGGCACAGAATTTAAGGATAGAATTTGGGAACAGAATTTAGGGACAGAATTTGGGGACAGAGCGTGGACGGCCAGAATTTGGGGACAGAATTTGGCGAGAGAATTTTGGGGACATAATTTGAGGAAAGAATTTGGGGACAGAATTTGGGGACAGAGTTTGGAAAGAGAATTTGAGGACAGAATTTGGGGGCAGAATTTGCGGACAGAATTTGGGGACAGAATTTGATGACAGAATTCGGGGACAGAATTTGGGAACAAAATTTGGGGATAGAATTTGGTGACAGAATTTGCGGACAGAATTTTGGGGACAAAATTTCCGGTCAGAATTTGGGGACAGAATTTTGTTTACAGAATTTGGGGACTGAAATTTTGGGACAAAATTTGGGCACAGAATTTAAGGACAGAATTTGGGGACATAATTTGGGAACAGAATTTAGGGACAGAATTTGGGGATAAAATTTGGGGACAGAGAGTGGATGGCCAGAATTTGGGGACAGATTTTGCGGACAGAATTTATGAACAGTATTTGGGGACAGAATTTGGGAACAGAATTTGGGGACAGAATTTGGGGACCGAATTTGGTGACAAAATTTGGGGACAGAGTTTGAAGACAGAATTTACGTTTGTGAAGTTGGCCCAAATTTTTAGCCCAAAAAATTAAACTTTTTATCGCTGATAGTACCGTTATCTATTGTGATAACTATCGTGACAGAAAACTATAGAGCACTGAATTTCACAAAAATACGAATATTAAATATAAAGTTATAATTATAAATAAATAATACAAAATTTTGTAATTTCAAATTGAAAAAATTATACTAATAATAAAATATACACATTTAACTCCAACATGTTGCTCTTACTAATTGGTTTAACAATATTCTGTTTACACTATCATCTTGCATGATCGTCCTTTAAATGAAAGTGATAAAGTTCACATTTCTAAAAATCATAAACATAAAAACCATAATATTAAAAAGCTTTACGAAAAACCATAATAATTAATGGAAGTTGAGATTTTCGGTGTTGGTCATTGGTCTCACTACGATTTTCAGACTGATCAGATTCTAGCCATTACGAGTAAGAAGTTTCAGGAGGTTGTGATGGGGTCCTCTTACCGAGAATGGCCTATATACGGCCGCTTTACAAACCACCCTAATAATTAATGGAAGTTGAGATTTTCGGTGTTGGTCGTCGGTCTCACTAAGATTTTCGGACAGATCTGATTTTCGTTTCCATGCAAGTTGAAACTTGGCTCTGAAGTTGGTTGCAGTTAAATATACTTGAAAGCACCCAAATCGCCCGCCACAACTAGGTGCATTTAAACAAAGCAAACTCTAAAGTCCTCGCAAAATAGTTACGAGTTACTCACCAAGTAATATCACTTCGAATGCATGCAATAGGAATAACACCGAAGGAAGGAAAATGGGTTTCTCATAAATTGACCGAAGAAAACAAAAATCGAATGTTTCCCCGTTCCAAAAGGAACAATTTTTTACACAAAATCATTACGGGTGATGAAAAGTGGATTTTATACGATGATTCTAAACGCTGGAAACCATGAGCTGATCCAGGCCAGCCATCAACATCAGTTGCAAAAATGAATATTCATGTCAAGAAAGTGTTACTGTATGGGATTTCAAAGGAACGTTACCAGGACCAATTGATCAAATTAGGTATGCTCTGCAGGAAAGAAGACGATTTACGGGCTAAGAAAGACGGAAGGTGATATTGCTGCATGAAAACACTCGTCCACATACAATAAAATCAACCCAGGAACTCATTTTCTCCTTAGGTTGGGAAGTTTTACAGCATGCGGCGTACAGCATCTCTAGACTTGGCTCCCTCTAACCACTCATTCAGATCGATGTCATCATATTTGAAAGATCAGCGGTTCACGAAAGTTGAAGGTGTGCAAAATTGGCTTGATGACTAATTTGCTTCGAAATCACAAAATTTCTATCGCGTAGGCTTTCATCATCTACCTGATAAATGGCAAAAGACCATAGATAGTAATGGCAAATATTTCGATAATTAATGTTTGTAACAATAATATTTTCAATAAAGTTGAATTTGACCGAAAAAACAGAGTTTCTACTTGCAAACCTAATATATAAAAAAGCAGCACCCGCCTTTTTTTTAAAAACGAATGTACGCATTGTAAATCTCGAATACATCATACTTGATTTCTAAGATGAGAAATACAACTTTCCAACATTTTGGTAAAAACTTTTGGTGTGCCAAAAATCTTAATTCCTACTCTTCGGCTTCGTAAATTGCATACCTTTCAAGATTGCAAGGATTAAAAAACCATTCTTCGAAAGGTGCCTACTGCCAGACACACTGTTTTAGAAAATTTTTGGAAAAGACTGACGTACAAAGTTTAATACCGATCAATTTGTCTGAACAACATTTTCGCTTACATTTTGGGCCAATCTCATAGCAAATTACATATAATGAGAATATTTTTGTTTATAATGATTTTTTGATATATTTGGGAAAAACTAAAAAAATCGAGAAAGTTTTAAATAGGAGTTGATGCCAATTATGGTTGAAAAATTTCTTCTACATTCCACTCGATATTATGGTTGTTCGTAAATCGGATGAATATAGGCCATTCTCGGTATGAGGACCCACCGCAACCTCCTGAAACTTCTTACTCATAAAAGCTAGAATCAGATCTGTCCAAAAATCCTAAGGAGACCGATAATCAACACCAAAAATCTCAACTTTCATTAATTATTATGGTTGTTCACAAAGCGGCAGAATATAGGCCATTCTCGGTATGAGGACCCTACCACAACTTCCTGAAACTTCTTACTCATAAAACCTTGAACCAGATCTGTCAGAAAATCATAGTGAGACCGATGACCAACATCGATAATCTCACCCTCCCTTGAATATCCCTGAAACTTCTTTATTTTAATTAAATATTGAAATTTTAGAAGTAGGAATATTTTACTTTTTTGGGTTGGCATCATTAAAATGTCGTGACATACGATTTTTTAGGGCTGACAGTTCATATGTTACAGAAATTATAGTTTTCGTTTTGCCACTGCGATTTTTTGGGCGAACTTCACATACATTTTTAATGTATTTCCAATGGTCAAATTTATTTTTGTAGTCGAACAGCAATTGAACTTATTACAAATATGAAAGATAAATTATTTCGTTAGTAACCGAATGCGGAAATTTCTAGCGATTTCGAGAATAGGGCCCCTGGACATATGTTAATTTGCAATCAAGAGGATTCTTCATCAATGTTCTGTTCTTCATCAATTATTTTAGTAAATGTTAGATTTTTTTAAATGTTTTACAAAAACGAAATGCTTCTGTATTATGAGATTTCAAAATGCTTCTGTATTATGAGATTAACAGACAATCTATTTGAACTGTAAAACCTACAAAAAATAAAACCTACCCGAACCTATAAAGTTAAGAATTGTTCTGGGGGACGTAAAATGACGACATGCCTTTACTGATTACGTAATTGTAAAGTAAAATAGAACAGGCGGTTTTTTTACAGAAAAAATTGGATAATCCATTTAATCTTGCCTATGAAGCTTGTATATACTCTCCGAGCAAAACGAATATAATTGAAAAATTTCCTAGTATACAAATTGTAAATTTCTTCTCTTTTTAATGTTCACAAAAAAAAAAGATAAATAAATAAAGTTATTGTTTTTGAATGCAAAAGTACATAAAAAGAACATTCATAAAATTATGCAACAAATTATAACGACTAGAGATACATAATAGGAAACTCAGATATAAATTGTAGGTAGAATATACTCGTACGTACAAAAATGTTTTTCGTTCTTGAGTGTTTATTTCTCGAAAATTGTTGAAAAAATAATTAAAAATATATTAGTTTTATTAAAATTTTTGGTTATACTTACATATGCACGTGCATGTATACGCTTTGTTATTTTTGAAATTCGTTTGCTTTTAGTCTTTTAAACAAGTGTTTGTAGTCAAATTAGTCCTAGACAATCGATTGTCCTCCGGCAAGAAGAACATTGTAACAATTATTGTTGAAATTATAAATATGATGCACAGTTTAGTAAATAGTTTAGTTGACTTGTTTTATGCTGAAATAGTCTAGATTACCGAATTCCAATCAACGTATATAACATCTGATAGGTTAGAGAAAGAATGCCTAGTTTTCATTCATTTATTATTCGATCATCAACCAAATAATTAGTAAGGAAGGTAAAGAAATTTCCGTTTGCTAAATACATTTTGAAGTTTCTACTGAATCTGATTTATCATTTTCAGTAGGAAATAAACTATGCTCTAAGTGACCAAAGGGCCAGTAGTAAACGAATGAATTGGACGGCATCATGTTCGACTTCCGATACTAGGAGGATGCAAAAAGTGTTTTTCATAATCTGACTACGAGCAGTAATGAAATTGAACACAACTGTGACTCTCTGTGTAAAGTAGGACATAAAAAAGCGAACCGCGATAAAGATGGGAGTGCATCGGCGGTAAAACATACATATTGCAAAGATAAAACAAAAAAACAATGTTCAATTATTGTGATTTTTGGAAACACTCAAGAAGAGAGTCATTTGAGCGGTATTCCACATTTTAAAATTATGTAATGATTTATTAAACGCTAATTTCATAAATCCGTTCATTTCTGTTTCATCTCAAAATGTCCAGGTCCAATAAGTCGGACATCACTAACTTTTATTTTGGCTAATCTGGTAGTTTGGTCTATGCTTTGCATGGCGAAGTACGATAATAAAACAAGCTAATTCGTTATACTTAATCCAAGTTTCGGTTGTATCGTGTAAAACAAACTTAAACAAAAAAACTCTTCTTTTCGCCCTAAAAAGAGAGTTTCTGTTAGACAGTCGAAGCAGTTTTTATTATTGGTTTGTAAAAATAAAATGTTCTTGCGATGTTGTACAATTTATTCGTTATTCGCCTTGTTTCCGTATAATTGAATGTTTTATTAAAATTAGAAATTTTACGGGAATTTCGCTTGATTCATTATTTTTTAGGATTCTCGTTTATCTTTCTCTATTAATTGAATTTATTGCAAATAATAAAAATATACATATTATGTATACGCACAAAGAAAAACAAACAGAGGCACATGTTTTCTACGACGCTGATGTATATGAAAATAAAATCGTAAAATTCACCAATATTTTTAGAAGTAAGAAGTGAAAATGGGATAAACGTATATTCCGTATTATCTCTTTCGATCACAAGACTCCTATACTTGAGTTGATGTTTTCTGATTTACGCCACAACCACATTCGAAAATGCAATAGTGTATGCATAGATCTGTAAGTATGTTTGATATCTCATACAAATACAATGTGAAATGATATAGAAAAAAACGAGTTGGAAAAGACACGATCAGTTTTTTGTTTTGGTTTTTGTATTTTGAATGAAACGAAAATTACACGATGTACATTTCCCGTTCGTTGTGTTGTTTATATTTTTTATATATTCCATTCCACCTACAAAAACAAATATGTACACTTATATTGCATTGCATTTTTTCCATTGTATAATATACGAAAAATTTCGTATATGACGACATACGATTTAAAAAAAGACTGAAAAGGTTCGGAGCCGAACTCTATAAGCATTTTTGTTGCCTATAAAGAACTTATATGCAGTGTGATTTGCGTATTTGAAATACTACGACCAGCCACTGCCACACCCACCTAATCCCATCTACACCCAGCCCAACGGATCACAATCCACCATATCTCAACTGACCCCAATCAACCACAAAGCACCACATCTAAACATTATTACCACCCCAGCCTCCCCATCCACTATCTCACCCGCACCACTCTGTACCGCACCACCCTATACCGCACCACCCATATTATGACCCTTTAACACCTCCATACCCACTTCCACACACACGCGCCATCCACACAAACCTTCATCCATCAAATCAAAATTCCCCCACCAAACCCAAAACGGCTCATCCCACCCCCGCCAACTCCCATACCACCACTCCTACCATCCCCATAACCACACCACCTACACAAACCCACATCCAGGTTAGATATATTATTATTCCACATTCACATGTTCGATGAAACCAAACTAGAATAAAAAAAAAAAATCTATTAATTTTATGGAGGGGGGTTAATAAAACCCTACATATCTCCGAACACCCTAAACACAAAAATGTCCAAATCAATAGGGATCATTCCCATGAATTGCTTGAACTTTTGGTGAAAAAATTAAGTTGATATCTCCATCCGTTCTCAAGTTATCGTGCACACAGACGGACAGACGGCAAACCGAAACCATATAGCATTTTTTTTAAACAAAAATGCTTAAAAATAACACAACAATACAGGAGAAAATGGATTTCTAATAATATTTTGGAACATATTGTGGAGAAGGGATATTATTGAAAAGTTATTTTTTTTTAAAAAGGTCATTCATCTTTTAGCTTTGATAAATTTTGTTTTTTTCTTTCATTTCTCTAAATATATAAGTACGATGTACTCGTATATATAAGTAGGACACAACGTGTGTTTTGATGGTATTAGTAACAAACATTATTGCGGTGATTTTTTGGTTTTACTGATCATAATGTTGCAAGGTCATTTAAATTTTTATTTTTTGGAAAAATATTTGCGTTTTCGTTCTTCGGTAAGGTCTCGCGCATCATTAACGTTGAAATTGGAGTTCAAAAAATTAAGTGAAAATTTCTAGAGACAAAAAAGTTTGAGTTTCAATTGATTAGCTGAGTTCGTGGTTTAGTTTAAACTTTTCGATTTTGATATTCAAATTGATTATTCTGAAGTTATAGTGTTGTGCAAGCGATTTTAAAAGTTGATTTTTAATATTAAAATCACACCTAAAATAAAAACTGTTTCAATAGTATACTAATTATGTCGTCCAAAAGCAAGAAAAGAATATTCACATGTATAGTGCAATGTTGCAGACAGTCATCGTCTCGCTCCAATTTGAATTTTTTTCAATTTCCAAGCGATCCAAATAGAAGATCTATTTGGATTAACGCGGTTGGCTTGTCAGAGGAGCATTTAAAAAACAAACATAATTTTGTTTGTGAACGACATTTTCTTGATGGTAATATTGGAGCACACGGCCACTTAACAAGAAACGCAACACCAGTGTTGTATTTGACTGATAATGATATCAGTATTGTTGTATTTGACTGATAATAATATCGGTATTAACTGAACAGAACCCTAGCTTGCAGACTCCCGCATTTCCTGAAAAAAATTATATTAATAACGTATTGGATAACTCATCATTTAATAAAACACGCGAATTTTTGACACAAACCGACCCATTGGATGAAGAAGTAGAATTTTTAAATATTATTAATAATTTAAATTGTGGTCCCTGTGGAACTGAAAACAGACATCGAAGTTTTTGTGATAAATGCAAAATAAATAGAAACAACTGTTTTATATACAAAAAAAAATTAGTGGTAGCCAGAAAAATAGTTCAAGAACTTAGATCCAAATCTTTTAAAGTAAAGAGAAATTTTAACAGTTTGAAAACCAAATATGTGAAAGTTAAAAATCTTAATATTGATGGAATTATTGACGAAATAAAATCAGCAAATGAGCCGACAAAGAATGTATGTAAACTACTTTTAAAAGAGGATTATTACTATACCGAACAGGACAAAACCTTTGCACAATGTTTGCACTATAAATCTGCGACAACGAACAAATATTTAAAAACTACTTTTGAGTTGAAGCTTCCATCCGTTTCTTCGATACATAATTGGGCACCAATTAAGTTTATTTCGCCAGGAACCAATTTAATTTTATTAAATCAGCTAAAACATTTATTCCAAGATATGCCAACTTTATCGCGCATATGTGTCTTATCTTTCGACGAAATAACTATTAAAAAAGATTTAACAGTAAATCCCGTAACTGATAAAGTTGAGGGATATTGTGATAACGGTCATAAAAGGACAAACCATTTGGCTACATCGGCAATTTTTTTTATGTTACGTGGTTTAATAGGAAGCTGGAAACATGTTTTGAACTATGTACTAATTAGTAATTCAATTAGTGTTGTTGAGTTATCGCAATTAATTATTAACAATATAAAATTATGTCACGACACATTAAATTTAGATGTTGTAATGTTAACTTGTGATCAAGCCACAACAAATGTCGCTGTTTATAAACATTTTGGAGTTAGTCGTGAAAACCTCTTTATACTCGTAGGCGACCGAAAAATTTCCGCACAATATGATCCACCACACTTAATCAAATCGGCCAGAAATGCGTTGTTAAAGCATCAGTTTTTGCACTTAGATTACGGCACCACTGATTTCAATGTGGTAAGAAAAGTATACGAGCATGAGCAACATCCACAGGTTAAATTAATGCACAAACTAACTAAGGCTCACATGGAACCAACTAACTTCCAAAAAATGAGTGTAAAACTAGCCGTTCAAGTTTTAAGTAATACCGTTTCGTGCGCTTTGCGGACTACACTTAAAACAACACCAACAATCTTTGCAAACTATTTAGAGCACGTAATACCAACAGCAAATATTATAGAGAAATTTAATAATATGTTTGACTGTCTCAACTGCCGTAGTTTTTCTTCGAAAAATCCTTTCGAACAACCACTCAGGTTACATGGCAAAACATTTCTATATCTACAACAAAGTTTAGAATTTTTGAAAAATTTAAAAATTATATCTAAAACTGAAAATTATTTCAAGTTTATTAAAGGTTTAGAATTGACCATTTCCGCTCAATTAGGGTTGACACAGCACCTTAACTCTTGTTTTGGTGTTGAATATATATGACTGGAAAAACGAATCAAGACGGTTTAGAAAATTTTTTCTCAGCCTTAAGAGGTAAAGGTGGATACAATTATATGCCGTCGAGCTACGAAATTGGAGTTCATTACGCAAATATTGTCGTAATGAAAATTTTATTTAACTCAATTCATTCCAACTGCCTGCCAGATGATTCAGATAACCTAAAACTAAATTGGAAACATTTTAAGGAAGAATATCATAAAACTCTAAAGTATCCATCAGAAATGGCAGAAGCATCTGCATCAGAATCAATTGATAATTTAATCCACATTGAGAAATTTAGCAATTATTGACATCGAATGCAATTGCGTACTACGCTGGGTATTGCATACTGAAAAAAGTTGAGTGTGAGCATTGCTTGGAAAAATTAATAAAGTCGGATAGTGAAATGAATGACGAAAACATCTTTATAAATGAAAAAAAATTTAAAAAAGGAGATGGATCTAACTTTGGGTCTCTAAAGGCACCATCTAATGATATGCTCAAAGTCTCTGAATTACTAGCAAATATTTTTGAAACTTATTTTACACATAATAGTCATATCAACAACGTTTGTGAAGAAATGGCTAAATTCAGTTTGGAAAAAGTAAAATCCGAATTTCCTCTATTTTTACCAAATGAAACCGATCCATGTTTTGAACATATTACACGGGTACTGAAATTCTTTTTATTAGTGCTACTACGCAAAAATTGTAGATGGTCGGTGTTAATGAAAGGAGAAAAAAGAAATATTAAAACAAAACCAAATGTTTGTAATACCAAAGCATCAAAAAAATTAAAAATTTTGAGCATTTAAATTTTATTTGTTTCATTTTAAAAGATTCTTTTAAAGACCTCCATGCCCTATAAGTCAGGATAATCAACAAGCCTAGTTTAGTTTTGCCAAACTGAACATTTGCAAAATTTATAATCTTAATCTCTAATAAAATAGAGTTATCTAACCTCATCTTTTCCAGTCCAATCCAGAAATATATTGTAGTTAAATTATAATGTTCCGTGGCTTACATTACTTCGAGTCGGCTCTTAAACCTATACAGAGTGTTGGTAATTTAAATGACCTTGCAACATTATGATCAGTAAAACCAAAAAATCCTGTAGGATA